>CM046671.1:72949143-72965854 GCA_025594165.1 Tamias sibiricus
AAAATCCACAAAAGAACAACCTGAAAAGCTGGGTTTTAAAGACACTGAAGCAGAATGGTGACTGGGTTGGTGAAAAGATTTGAGAAACACAGATGGAGGCAGAAGGGACTTCCCTGTCGTATGTCATTCACCATCTGAGCTTGATGTCTAACCTGAAATTTTCTGTGTGGTTTCCTCACCCATACTTTGCATTCTACTCTTTAAAAAGCCTTTGCTTTGATTCCAAAAGTATTTAAAAAAACAAGTGAAAAAGCCTTGTCCTAAAATTGCTTTTGCGACATTCCCACTGGGAATGATAATAAAACAAAATATTTGTGCCTTGAGACGAAAACACCTTTGTTTAGAATTTGCTGTTTATTGCTTTTTCCTCGCTGTAATGCAGCCTAAAGACTACAGAGAGGAATTGGAATGCAATTAATAAGTATATCTTCTCTACTAGCCCAAAGCAGTGGAGAAACTGGGTTTCACGTAGTTCACCTGAGATTGTTGTTTTGTATGCCGTAAGCTCTGAATTTTAACTGATTTTGATGAAACAAATTCAGAATGCAATTCCACTTTTATCTCCATCTTCATATATGGTAAAACAGACATAACTACAGTATGTTTGAGATGATACTGATTTACCAGAATGTACATGATGCTAAACTAATGAAATGCTTCCTGTTAAGGACAAGTTTAAGGGTCTTCTATATGATCCATATTAACAAGTGGAGCTCTTTAATAGGAGTTAGAGATTCTAGACTGTTCTCTGCTGAGACTTAAGCTGGTTTGGCCCTCCCAGGCTCCCGGACACTGGAATGGTCAGGAGAGTGTGGCTAAAATCATGAATGGGACATTTATCAAGAATTATCTAGAAGCTCTGGATACCCAAGAAAGCATCATGGTCAGGGACGAGCATTTGCTAGGACACGTGGAGGGCTATAGGATGGTGAGTCTGGGTGACCGGGAGCAGGACGTGGCTGACAGGACTGGGCTCACCTCTGCAGTGACTTAGGAAGTTCACTTCCGAGGGTCAAGTTTCAGACAGAGCAGCCGATAACTAAGGCACCATTGATGCTGGGACAAGGGGACGCTCACCTGGTAGTGGCAGAAAAGAAAACCAGTCAGGAAAAGGAAGCTGCAGGCGAGACGTTCAAGGGCTTCTCAGTGAGAAGGAGACCACTCCAGCAGGAGCGTGTCCCAGTGGCTCCCCAACAAAGTGAGAGAGTAGTTTTATTCACTGTTTCAAGGCAGGGCTGAGGTTTAGGGATGTTAATTGACCGACTCTTGGTGCACTTTAAAGGTGCATTGGCTTTTCCTGTGAGGGCTCTTCCTTCCCCACACAAGTCCCTCCGCATTCAGTAGGAACACCTCTGTGTTGTGAGGAGCATCAGCTGCAGTCGCTGTTAAAGAGAACAGAAGTGCCACCGGCAGGAGAACACAAGGGACGAGTTAGGGGCCATTTGAGGGCCTCGCAGTTTTCGTCATGTATGATGTTCGTCCCTGGAGAGTCCTGGCAAGAACATGCCACCCTGCAACGCACCTGAGAAGGTGGACGGAGAGGGAGCGAGAGGCGCACTCCAAGCCTTTATTAGCCAATGAGCTGTGAGTTAGGGTGCAAGAGCCGAAAAGAAAAACTTACACCACTTTGTTTTTAAATTTTTTTTAAGGTGTAGATGGACACAATATCTTTATTTTATTTATTTATTTTTATGTGGTGCTGAGGATTGAACCCAGTGCCTCACACTTGCTAGGCAAGTGCTCTACCACTGAGCCACAACCCCAGCCCTTACACCACCTTTTAATGACTGACAGGTGTTGATCCAAGACTCAAAGAAAAGACCACCAACTCCAATTTTAAATCAAATTAAAGCAAGCTTATATTGTATACACAAAAAGTGCTGGCCGGCGGCTGCCCCTCCCAAACACTGGGCTCAGGATCAGCCCCGCTCTCCGGGAAGACAAGGTTTTTATAGTTCAAAGAGTTACAAAAAATCTTGGGAACTTATAGCTAACAAAATTTAGACATACACAATTCAAGGGCAAATAGCAAACTAATAATCTACATGGCATTGCATTCCAAGGTAGGGAGCAAAGTCAAACCCCACATCAAAGTTTATGAGGCATCATTAGTTTTAGAAAGCGTTGTTATCTGGTCAAGGAAAGCCAGGCCTGAGTGAGCTCAAGGCCTGGGCAGGAATTCCAAACAATTTTAAAACATCAAAATGTGATCAGGCCAAATAGGGATCCTAGCATTTCATAGAAAACTGAAGTGGACTTTTCATGACTTTTTGATAGGATGGCTCCCGGTCTTAAGATGGAATTAGGCTGGGTTTATCAGCAGGCCCAGGAAGGCATCAGCCCTTTGCCCTTGTGGTGGTCGCTTACTGTCTCATGGTGAGAATCCAGAGGTCTTGAAAGGTTCTTGAATCCTTAGCAGTAGGTTGTTGAGAACTTGGTGTCAGTGGTGGCATCAGGACACGGCCTGCTAGAGAAACAGGAGCCTGGTGCCAATAGTATAGGATTTTAGATGGCATTTTGGATGCTCAGTTCTGGAGATTAGTGGGGCCGTTAGCTGATCTTATGCAACCCTGACATTCACACAGCGTCCCATCAACATGCATCTTCTGTGCTAAACTAAGAAGCCTGAACTTGCCTGGCATGGTGGCACAGGCCTTGAATCCCAACGACTCAGGAGGTGGAGGCAGGAAGATGGCAAGTTCAAGGCCAGCCTCCTCAATTTAGCAGACCTTCAGCAACTTAGTGAGACTCTGTCTCAGAATAAAAAAGAAAAAGGGCTGCAGATGTGGCTCACTGGTAGAGCACCCCTGAGCGCAACCCCCAGCACCAAAAAATAAATTTAAAAAAATTTGAAAGGCTGAACTTTTCACCCCAAACAGCAGAAGTTCCTTAGGGAGTTTTAGGTAAAGTCGACAGGGTTAGAGTTTAATATTTAAAGATATTAGAGGGAAGTTAGAGCAGAAGCATAAAGAACAGGAGGTGATGGTATGAATTCAAGGATGAAGGTGGTGTTATGAAATGAATTCATAGAAGGTGGTGATGGGTTAATTGCAGCTGGTCAGGCTGGGTTGGTGGGTGGTGGCCAGGAAATGTCAGGAGGAGTTGATGAGGTTAGCCATTGACAGAGGGTTAGGGTTAGGGTGAGAGAGGGGATTCAGGGGCAGGACGAGGATTTAAAGCAATGATGAACTCATTTGAGGACAAGATGAATCTTAGGTCTCTGAGAAAAATCCAGCTGCAAGTTTGTGGCTTGGCAGAAACATCTGGATTAGAAGTATATATTTAAAAGTCAGCAGAATATAAGAGATGAAGACAGACCTGTGGATTGGTTTTAAGATATTCAACAGCTATCTCAAGGTCCCAAACAAAATAGGAGTGAAATTTATGAGGGTTTTTTTTGTGTGTGTCTTTTTTTTTACAACAATGTTGAATACAAGTTGAAAATTTCATCTGAAATCCAAGGTGCTCCAAATTCTGAATATTTAGTGTGCCAATATGATGCCTGGAGTAGGAAATTCTGCAATTCTGCACCTGACCTTATGCAATGGGTCACAGTTAAAACTTAACACTAGGTGGGTGCAGTGGTGCAGAGGCTCTGGAGGCTGAGGCTGGAGGATAGAGGTTCAAAGCCAGCCTCAGCAAAATTGAGGTGCTAAGCAACTCAGTGAGACTCTGTCTCTAAATAAAATAACAAAAACAAAAACAAAAACAAAATAGGGCTGCGGATGTGGTTCAGTGGTTGAGTGCCTGAGTTCAATCCCCGGTACCAAACAAACAAACAAACAAAAAACAACTTACTGCTATATGTATAAACTATACATGAAACAAATAAATTAATAAATTCCATCTTTAGATTTGGCTCCCACCCTCCCCCCCAATTTCATTATGTATATACATATATCCCCAAATTTGAAAAAAAAAATACCAAATCAGAATAATTTCAGATAAAGTATACTCAACTATGTTATATTTTCAGGCATAATGGGGAAAAAGAATTCTTTTCAAGAAGCTGCTTTGATCTTTCCAGTTCTGGATATGATATGTGAAATTGCCATGGCTTTGATACTTTGAAATTGTTAACTCACAAATAGCCTCTTTTCAGTTTCATGAATCCTAATTTCACACTATCCCTGTGTTTGTACATTGTTTTTCATTGTCTTGGTGCAATAATAGATGTTTAGATCTAAGAACTAATTACAAGACAGTGGGTTGGGCTGTCTTCTTTGCTCAGGGCAGTGTTTGAAATAATCTTGGATGGGGTGGGCAAACTGTGTGGGCAGAATGCTACAAAACCTTTCCTGGCTCATCATAAGGATCTCACCTAAAACAAAAGAGAAGAGAAAACGTGAAAGATTTATTTAATTAAAGTTTTACACATCACAGGAAACCCTCAGAAATAAAGACCCAAAGATGTGGGGCTATGTACATTTTTTATGTTTCGGTTTGATGAAGGATGGACAATATAGACCTGTGCTGGGACAATGAGCTGTGATCTGGAGGGGGGAATAGACAGACTAGTCTGCTCAAGTCTTCTTGGCCTCTGTGAGGCACTGCTCCCCCCAGGGTACAGCAGGACATCTCCTGAATGAGGGTCTTGCCACCTCCTTTCAGGCCAGGTAGGTCAGAGAAGTTCTTTAGGGCCAGGTCCTACACAGGTCAGCAGGGAAGGTCAGAGTGGCCTTCTTGTTTCTGAGGTCCTCCCACTCTCCTTCGTTCCAACACTAAGGTTTTTTGAATCCTGAGCTCTGGAAGATGGAAAATGGACCAATATCTTGACCTCTTCACTTGAGTGTGGCACCTTGGCCACTACAAAACTGAAACCATTTGCAAATGCAAAATTGGTGTGTGGAAGACTCGCTCCTCTACCACCGATGACACTTACACCAGCCATGCCTGATGTCCCAAGGAAGCTCATCATGGTCACCAGCAGAAACCCAGTTTCACCAAAAGCAGAAAGACTGCAATTTTGCAGAGATCATATGTTGTTTGAGTTTTCAATGAGACAGTTTTAAACATTTATGGCACGGGTCTAAAATATACTAGAGCTTTATCAGATGACAGAATCTATTTCCATTTTTTAAGGAAGAATTTAAATGACCACCAATTATTAGCACTAATAACTCTGCACTTTCTTCCTCTATTCATTTGCAGCATGCACATTTACTACTGAGATATTCTAAGGGGAATTTCCTCTTTACACTTACACACTAACATTCTAGTAAATCCCATTCTAGTAAATGGGAGTAAACATTCTAGTAAATGCCCCTGTGATATGACATCTGATGTAATTTTGCAAAAGAAATTATCAATAAACTTTTATACGTAATTAAACACAAAGAGCAGAGTTAATAACCCAAATCTTTCATCTTGACATTTTTATACTTGCAAGTTTTTTTTAAAGCCCTTCGTTGTACTTTTCTCCCACCAACTAAAGATTTTAAATTATTTTGATATAGCTTGACTTTCCGTGCGACTGAAGGTGATTTTTATCATTTTCATTGAGATAAAAATTAAAAGATAAGTAGGAGAGGGGGCAAAGAAAAATGAGGAAGAGGAACAGGGGAATGTTAAGGAGAAGAAGAAATCAAGGTGCCTTCTACATTTTCAGGCAAATGAATGTTGGGAAGGACTCAGACATTAAGTGGACAGGTGTTCATGAAAAAAGAACAGCAAATACTCATTTTCATCCATGAGAAATATCTGTCTTCAGTCTCCGTGGTGATGGAGACCCCTTGGGGCTGTTCTGCAGTGTTCTCCAGCTTCTGAGGGCCACCAAGGCTGCAGGGAGGGGCATGTATCCATCTGTTATTCTCCTAGGAGTGGCTAAGGGGCCTTTTGTTCTTTGGGTATCCAAGGAGAGAATCCTTGGCATTCCAGCAGAAAGCAAGTCTTCCCTTCACGGGAGCAAGCACTAGGGCTCTTACACAGGGATCACACAGCAGGGGACCCCGACACACCCCTTTCTGCTTTTTCCTGCTGTGTCTTCACACATTAGCTTTTTCTAGGTGGAGCCTACTTTTTGAGCTCTTGGCTGCTTTGAACCCAGAGGATGATAGCAGGGGAGGGAATAGAGGAATCAAACTAATATTTATTGAGTATATCACATGAGCCCAGCACCATGAAAACACCCCCTTCCATGTCTGTTATTTTCTTAAATTCTCATGGTAATTCTTTGGGACAAGTGTCATTCTCTTTACAAATGAGGAAATAAGTTCAGAAAAGATAAGCAACACACCCCAATTGCACAGAAATTGTAGAGTAAGGATTTAAACTCTGGATTTGTTCACACCATTGCCCTTCTTAGCTGTGTCATGCTTTCTCCTGTGTAATGGAAAAATATCGATTTATCAATAATTTATTCTGTTTTGACTTCCAAATGAGATCTGATGTGCATATGCTATACATGATACTTGAGGATTAGGTGAAAACAGAAAGCCATTCAGACCAAGGGGGAAAATTACATATGCAACTACAATTACCAAAAGTACGGAGAGTTTCTAGGGCTCTGTTAGCTGAGAGGAAGGCGAAGGGTGGAGGGTCCCAAGGCTTTCAGGCCTTTCTCAGGCCTGTGACTGACCTTGGGCTGTGATCTGACCTCCAAAAGTGCTCCAAGGTCCTTAGGAAAGATCACCTTCTTTTTTGTTGAGTTTGGGTTTTTAAAAATTATTTGTTTGTGTTTTGCTGATAATGAACCATATTAGGAATTTATTCTGTAAAAAAGGAAACCACTTGTGAAAACACAGTGATTTTATGGTGATTCTCCAGATTATGCAAATAGATACTGTTTGCATATGCAAACATCTGATAAATTCATCATGTCAAACTTCTTGAAAGTTTATAAATAATAAACGAATCTAATGCAGGCTAAATAATTTGCTATTCAGTGGTCTAACTTGATTAAAAGAGAAAAATCCAGATAATCTTTGGTGTGCATGTTCTTTAGGTCATTGTGTGTAAATATATTGCAGATTGGGGCATTGTGTTTAATTTCCAGGCAGCTGTTTATATTTTGCAGGAGATTTAGGCCCCAATGGACTTACTATTAAAAAAAAAAAAAAAAAAAAGGGACAGAATATTGCCACAGTGGTCCTGAACTATAAATTTTATAGCCTGGTTACACATGAACTAGTTCTAAATATGCCAAATAAAGCATGTTTGAAAATGTACCTAAAATGTGGAGATATTTTGACAAGTAGATATTATTGCATTTTCTGGAGTAACTTTTTATATAACAAATTACATGGCCCAGCCTAGTTAATGCTGCTAACAAGCCTATATTGGAGGACCCTAGAATTCTCATCTTTCAAATAAGGGGATTGAGGTAGTATTGGGATCCCAGCTGGGAAGTTTGGAACACTGTGGGTGTGTTCCATCAGAGAGCCTGTGTTGTCTGGTTGTGAGTAAGTTTACCACAGTCAATGGAAAAGAGTGGAGATAAAAAAGCAGCCCCTCCTGGGAGATTTTAGACCTAAATGCTAAAACAGTCTTACACTCCCGGGGAGCTGAGATTCTTTCTTCTGAATGGAAAACAGTAACCATGTCCCTTTTGCTTTGACTGTTACAACAACAAAATCTGTTAAAGACTTCTGCTGTGTCAAACCCCACTTCAGTACTTTCCTTTTATTTCAGTTCATATTTTTCTATGCTCCTAATTTTTAAGTTTACGTGTATTTTTTTTTTTTTTTTTTTTTTTTTTTTTTTTACCATTTTTATATGCTAATCTCTCTGTTCAAATGATCTGGACTTAGGGAAAACCCTACACGGACCCATAGATGGCCTGACTCAGGCAGACAGACAGGAGGGCAGGAGAGGGGCAGATTTTCCAAAGCAAGGAACAAAGGCCAAGGCCAGCAGGACCCTGTGGGGACTGATGGACTGAGATCACTTCAGCTTTCAGAAGAATGACCAGGCCACCGGTGAAGAGCTAGCGAAAAATATCAGTAGGTGGACCTGTAGTGGCACCCCCTCCTCCAAAGGAAATCTTAACTAAGCTTCTCAAGAAATCTTCACCATGGCTGATTTTAGGACTGTCAGGAAAAGAGTCTCTACAGAAGAGTTCAATGTAGATAAACTTCCTATTTTCCTGTTCCTCTATTACTTGGCCACTGGCCTGGAAGAAATCAGCACTCCAGGTGCTGGACGCCCCTTTACTTGTTTTTCACAAACATGTATCAAATATAGTAGTTTGTAGAAGTCTGTTTGCAAATGCAAAATGTGATACTATAAAGGACAAATTCTTTAACAAGGCCTCTGGCCTTGAGCTGGAGCTTCACAGAGATGTCTACATTTAAGATAAGAGAAGTTACTAATTGGGCTCCATGGTAACAGCTGGCAGGGGGAGGAAAGAAAGGGGAGAAGAAGCTCTCCCCTTCTCAGGTATTGTCCTTGAAGGGTTAACTTGCCCAGAATAGTGAAAGAAAAAAAAAAAAAAAAAAAACAGCTTTTATGTGAACTTCTGTAAATTGTGAACTTCTGAGCCCTTCCCCTTACACGCTGGATATAAAATTCTGAAATGACCTGAACTCGGGGTTCAGGGGATTAATTGATTACAGCAAAAGCTGTGCCTTCTGAACCTGGCTGCAGCCCAATAAAACTGTTTCCTGCTATCTTCAGTGCCTTGCCTCATCTGTCCCTACAACAGACCCAGCAATACTCTCCCCTCAAGAGAACATAAACAGCTACTGCGAAGATGGCCTCAAAGTGCTGAGCTCAAGGTGTAACCCAGGTTTGAGAACCATATTGATGATGATTCTGGTAAAGATAAGCCATTAAATAATGATTTCAGCTGCTGCTTACTGCTCCTCAGCTAGGGCTCTTTGCAGGTGGTCAGAAACAGGCTCATGCTCCGTTTGTCCCTGGTGGGGAAGGTTTGCACCTGGATCAGCTTCTCTGGTTCTCTGAGTCATTCTCTGTCTGTTTCGGTGTCAACATAAATGCTGTCCCTCCCTCTCTAGTATCTGCAAACACAGGCTACTGCTTCTCCCTCTTGTTTTCCACTTGTTTTAGTTGCTGTGACCACAAGACCTGACAGGAACAATTAGAGGAGGGAAAGTTTGTCTGGGGGTCAAGGTTTCAGAATTCTCAGTCCACGGAAGGCCGGCTCCATTCCTCATGGCCCAAAGTGAAGCATAACATCATGGGGGAAGAGTCGGGTGAAGGAAAGCTGCTCACATGGTGATCAGGAAGCAGCGAGAGAGAGAGAGAGAGAGAGAGAGAGAGAGAGAGAGAGAGAGAGAGCACACTCCTCTCTATGGACAAAATAGAAACCCTAAAGGCATCCCCCAATGACCCACCTCCTCCATCCACACCCCACCAGCCTACAGTTACCACTCTGTCTCTATCTGGGGGATTCATTCACTGATGAGGTTAAGGCTCTCATAACCCATTCATTTCACCTCTGAACCTTCTTGCATGTGTCTTACATGTGAGTTTTGGGGGGATGCCCCACATGTAAACCCTAACATTCTGCCCCTGGCCCAGGCTATCCCCAACTCTCTAGTGCCTTTGCAAACATGGGCTACCTCTTCTCCCTACTGTTTGCCACCCTCTCTGGAACTTCTGTTGATCGCTTTCATTCTTAGGATCCTTTACTTTCACACATGCGAGTCCCCTGGTCCTTCCCTGCATAGTTACTATTTGAGGTGAGCAAGAGATTCTAGCGAGTTGGAAAGTCACCATTTCATGTGAATGATCTCCACTGGGCCAGGTTCTCCCACCAGACCACCTACAAGCCCCATGGAGACCGATGGAGACCCATGGCTGCCTCTAGCTCATGGACACGCTGGTGAAAGACAGGGGCAGAGGGACGGCCACAGGAGCACACCACGAAGTCTGGTGTCACAGGCACAAAGCTTTCCTGCCGACTGCATCTACCAAAGGGCAGCCTTAAGCACGATGCTGTAAAAGGGGCGATGACATGGCCTGTTCAGTCTGCCACAGGTGAGGGAGTGTGCAGGACAGGTGCTGGCACGTGGTCACAGCTGGAGAGGAAGAGCCCCAGGCATGGCCGGGGCCATGCCACCCGACAGGCCAGATCCAGAATAGCCGAGTTTCTGGCCAGGTGTAAAGACATTCGCTTTTCTGCATCGCGAGCTCCAAAGACATTTCTAGGAAAAGTGGGGTTTGTCTATTGAATGACAATGAATTCTGCCTCTTCTACTGAAAGAAAGACCCTCATAGGATATGAAAGGGCATGTCTATATTTCCTTTTGTCTCATCTAAATCATGGGAAAAGAAGACCCTGTTTACTGAAAGTGTGAGTTAAAGGCCCCTGGAAGTGGCAACTGAATAACTATGTGGCACTTTAGCTGTGGGTATTTGAGCACTCCTCATTATTTCCCACTTTTGTAGAGTATACCGTAAGATAGCAGCATAATGTACGCTTCTGCAGTGTAACTCTGGCAGCCAAGTTCTAAGGAATCAAGATTGGACAGGAAGTGCTACTGAAAAGCCAACGAATGAGGTACATCTTAGGAGAGGAAGTAAGTTGACCTCTGCTGAGCACCTTCCTTGTGCCAAGGCTGCATGGTGGGCTCACGTGAAAATCTTTCAAGAATGTCAATTCTTTTTCTTGTGCCTAATTGGTACGGTGTGCAACCTGGGCATCGGGATTTTTTAAAACTTCCCAATTAATTCTAATGTGCACCAAAGTTTGGGGACCACTGTACCTGGTCATTCTTATCTCATTTCGCTCACAGAAGAACTCATTTTGCTGATAAGGTCACAGAGGTGAGCTCATCACTGAAAACTTGCCTAATTTTGAGGAGCAAAAGAGACTATGAAATCTGACCCTGCAGCTGTATAATTACAAAGCTTGGGTCCTTTTCCTCCTTCCATACTTCTAGAATCTGTGGATTTTAAGGCAAGAGAGATTTTCCTTTTAATTTTTCCATGTGCTAGAAGCTAGTAGCAAACTTGAATTCATTTGGTGGAAGGAAAACATGTGTGTGTGTGTGTGTGTGTGTGTGTGTGTGTGAGAGAGAGAGAGAGAGAGAGAGAAACCGAGGGAGGGAGGGAGGAGAGATACTGGGCTATTTTAGTGAGAGCTGACTTTTGATTAGAGGCAAACAGTGAAGACTATTATAAATTTCCAGGATGCAGAGGTCAGGCTGCCCTGCCCATGTTCCTGTAAGCCAGGGCAGAAAGAGTAAATGTCAAAGTTTTTTTTTTTTTTTTTTTTTTTTTTTTATCATTTTCTGTGAACATTTCCTGTTACAACTGTGTTGAATTCAGATGGGTGGCTAGCAGGACACGAGGAGTACAGACTTCATTAATCCCCAAACTTCACACTGTGGAAACTTGTCAGTCTCACCCTCGTGTAAACACAAACCTCTTCATGAGCCTGTTGGCCATCTGTATAGACAAATTTTCTTCTGAGAAATATCTATACAAGTCCTTTGTCCATTTTTAAGTCAGGTTATTTGCTTTCTTGCTATTGAGTTCCTTTTGTTTTAACTTTCAGACCCCTTATCAGATATATGGTTTGTAAATATCTCCTTCCATGGAGAAATGTTGAACAAAGGGTACACATTTTTTCATTTGGATAGGAGGAATATGTTTTTGAGATCTATTTCATAAATGGTGACCATAGTTAACATCATATTGCATCTTTCAAATTGCTTTTAGAATAGATTTTAAATGTTCTCAGTACAAAATAAAGATGAATATGTTGGGTAATGAATCTGTTAATTATCTTGATATGATCATTCCACAGTGAACATATATCATCACAGTGTGCTCCATAAATATGTACAATTGTCATTTGTTGATTAAACATAAAACATCAAATTTAAAAAAAATCTCATTACTTGATTTTAGCACATTTATAAAGCAGCTTATGACTCCATTGCTCGTTATTTAGCATCAGAGTTACCCTAATAAATGAGTACAATGAATTAAAAAAATGAAAAAGCTTAAGCTAGGAAAAACAAAAAAAGCAGCCTAAGATTAAAGCTCATGTAAAATTTAATAAAAACCAGGCAGGCATGTTTATTACACTGTACAGAGTGTTGTGGCTTGGATATGGGTGCCCCAAAGCTCCTGTTAAGACAGGAGTATTCAGAGGTGAAATGACCCGACTGTGAGAGCTGGAACCTACTCAGTCCACCCTGGTTAGATGGACTCACTGGGTAAACTGTCGGCAGGTAACTGCAGGAGGGGGTTTCTGGGGGCATGCCCTGGCGGGGTGCATCTTCCCTGCAGCCCCCTCCTCCCTCCTCTCTCTCAGCTTCCTAACCCCCCACCCCGCCCCCGCCAAGAGCTGAGCTCACTGGCCCTCTCCCATGACACGCTGCCTCCCCTTGGGCCCACAGCCATGGAGCTGGCCGTCTACGAACTGATCCCTCTGAACCTGTGAGCCCCAGATAAACCTTCCCTCTTCTGAGTTGCTCTTGGCAGGTATTTTGGTTGGAGCAATGCAAAAGCTGACTGAAACACAGAGGGATAGAAAAGAACTTTACACACCAAAATAAAGGAGAGAAGCACGTGAGCCACAGCCCTGGCAGGCGGTCACCTCCTCAGAGGCTGGCTCTGGAATGCACGATGGGAACGGATTTCCCACCACCCACCCTCCCGCCCCCACCCCATCCCATCACTGGGTTCTCTGTGTCTAGACATATGTCTGACAGTATTGACCATGATCAACAACACTCAGTACAAAGATTCGTATCTTATTTTTCTCGTACCTGTCTAACTCACGTTTCTGGCAAGTGTTCATATTTATGGCATCTAATGATGATATCAGTTCATCTTGCTCTAGTTGAGTGTTCAGGTTGTCTTAACCATCCTCTTCCAGTTCAATATCGATAGTTTCACTTTTAAGCATTTAATTTTCATTTTAACCCTTTGGAATATCTTTGTTTTATTTGGGGGGGGGGGGGTACCAGGGATTGAACTCAGGGGCACTTGACCACTGGCCCACATCCCCAGCCCTTTTTTGTATTTTATTAGAGACAGGATCTCACTGAGTTGCTAAGTGCCTCACCATTGCTGAGGCTGGCTTTGAACTCACGATCCTCCTGCCTCAGCCTCCCAAGTGTTGGGATTACAGGCGTGCGCCACCACGCCGGGCTGGCATATCTTATATTGCTTTTAATCTGGGGAAGTTTTCAATCCTGCTTGTTTTGTGATCTCTCCATGCATTTCCACAGTTCTGTAAGCTGACCTCACTAGACCTTACAAAGATGGTACAACGACACCCTGGAACTCAACACCTCAGATGGCCGTGGGCCTCCTTCCCTCCCCAGGCCATGCCTTGTCTTAGAAGCGGCTGTGGTGTGAATATTTTTCCCCTCCAAAACTCATGTTGAAATGCAATTGCCTTGACAACAGGAAGAGGCGGGACCTTGAAGAGGTGATGAGGCCAAGGGCTGTGCCCTCCTGGGGACACGGCTGCTGTTAGGAAAGGGTGAGTCTGGCCCTCTCTTGCATTCTTTGCCTTTTTGCCCTGTTTTGAGGCAGCAAGAAGGCCCCCAGAGATGTTGGCCCCTCCATCTTGTGCTTCCAGAACTCCAGGGCTGGGAGGCAAGGAATTCCTGATCACTGTGGATTTCTGTTACATCAGCACAAAACGGACCAAGACGGATGTCCATTCTTAGTCCCTCCATTAAAAATCAGTAAGAGAGATGCCTTGATTACAAGCTCCCATTTGAGTTTCTTAGTTTCATGAACCCTGTGACCTTCATAGCCTGAACTCATAATTTAGCCATTATGCATATTCATATCGTCTCTCGCTATATTTCAAATGTGTTATCCTTGTCCTCCAAGACTCACAGTGTCCGTGAGAATTGTGACCTATATTTTGAAGGTCTTCAAGGCAGCTCTAATGGCTATTGAAATATATTTTTCCCGCCTGCTCAATGTATAATTTATTGGTTAAGAATAAAATAGGGAAGTGAATTATTAACCGCATCTCAGTGGGTCAGAGCAGTGGGGCTCAAAAGTCACAGAACTCAAACTCAAAGTCAAGTGATTAGAAACAGGAAAACTGGAACCCACACTGTCCAAGACTTCCCTGTGGGGCAATGTGGCATCTATAGGATGATAGCTAAACATCTTTTTCTGACACAATTCTAAGTTGGGAACCTGTTCTTCTCAGTTCTCCTCACTTCTCTGCTTACTCATTACAGCCTAGGCTCTACCATTCCCTGAAACTTATTCCCTCTAAAATTAAGCTCTAAACCTGCATCTGCTTTTTATCTCATTTATTCCTGCAGTCCCTCCAAACCCTCAAAGCTTAGATTTATTCTCTAAGAGCTCAGTTCCAACATTGTTTCACCAACATTCTCAACCACTAGTCCTTTTGCTCCACATAACATTCAAATGTTCACACTGCATCAAACCAACCACAATCTTTTGCATTCTTAACCCTGGGCTCAAGTGTGTTGCTAGAAGTCACCCATGGATCTAGATTGGTACTAGATGGTTTACAGTTCCTGGCCTTGGAGGGACCATAGGTACAACATGGTAGACCTTATGACATCCCTTTCACCTTCTTCCTTGGTTCTACCAAATCTTGACCACACTCCATAATGATCACACACTTCTAATCTCATCCCTTCACCAGATCATGCCTCTTATTCCACAAGAAAATTTTAGCCAGATAGTTATTGCCATGCCTTATAGCAATCAACCAACCATATCAAGATGCCCACACTTGCATGCAATGGGGCTTGTGATCCTCTCTTCTAATCCCAGCTGTCTTGGAGGGAGAGACCCTCTGCTCAAATCCAGCGCAGCCCCATATTGTTTCTTCAGTCGTGTCCCAAATGCTACTCATTTGGTAACATCCATCTCTCCCCTTTCATTTACCGTTAATCTCTTCAGTTTATAAACATTCTAAAAAAATGTTCCATTTTAAGGAAGGGGCAAAATCCACTACCAATTGTAATCCCACCCACCCCTTTCTGGGTCATGGCCATTTCCGCTTCCAGTCCAAACTTCTCAATAGAAAAGCTCACCCTTACTTCCCCCTCAGGCTCCGCTGGCTTCATGAAGTGGGTCCCACCTGGACTCCAGCCCTGGGCACCCTGAGGAGTGCTGACATCACCACTTGGTAGTCAGGGCCAAGGTCATCGCGTCTGGGACTCTCAGCTGCTGTCCAGCCTTTCGTTTTACACCATTCTCCCTCCTAGCCTCCCTCCCATCACCCCAGTTTCCCTCATTCCCCTCTGAGGTCTCTGAAGGTGCCTCTATACACATGAAGAAGGGGCCCTTTATTTTAATTATTTGAAAATCCTGGGCCTGGGTAGCCATTTTCTTGTTTTCTGTTTGGTGTTCTCTAACTTCATTTGATCTGTGATTCTCAGTCTGCTGGTAACTTTATTCTGGGAAACTCTTGACCATTACCACTTAGACATTTCTTCTACCTCCTTGTCTCTCAGACTCCAGTGACATCTAGATTAGATTGCCTGGTAAATATGGGATAGATAGCCCTGAGTTCCTGGATGTTTTGTTGTTCTTTTTTGTAACATTCTTTTTTTCTCTCCCTCTCCTCCTCCTCCTCTCCCTCTACCCTCCTCCTCCTTTGCATTTCCATTTGGGTAATTTCTATTGATATCTCCTTAAGTGCAGAATTCTTTCCTGGGCTACATGATGTCATTGGATGAGCCCATCAAAGACATTCTTATCACCCTTACCTGGATTTTTATATCTAGCATTTCCATTTTATTCATAGTATAGTTTTCTGATCTCTGCTGGAACTACTTACCAAGTTTTCATGATGCTAACTTTTGGAGCCTTAGTCATATTAATCACAGTTATTTAACATTTCTTCTCAGAAAGGACTAAGCCTTGTGTCAGAGGTGAGCCTGGTTTCTGTGATTGCTGGGTCACTTGGGACGGTGTTGTCACTTGCACTCTTGTATGGCTGGTAATACTTTCTAGGTTAAACACTTTGTGTTGCATGTTGGGACTGAGATAAATTGTTTTTATGCCAAAAAATAAGTATGTCTCCCTCCTGCTAGGCTTTTGGTGTGCAGTTTTATCAGTCTTTTAAGAGATGTGTGAACCGTGCTTAATTAACTTGTATTTTTAAAAGTGAAATTGTTTGGTTTGAATGGTTCATGACTTTTTAAATGTGGGTTTCATTGAAATATTCAATATAATTGAATTGGAATATTCACTCTCTTGGTTAATCATAAGCCTTTGAACTTACCTAAGAGCGTGCAATAAGCATCTAATGAGGCAGTTATAATTCTCATGAAGTTTACACTAGCTATAAAGGTCCTTTATTTCTTTTACTTTTTAAAGTAAACAAGCTATAAAGGAATTCATTCCAAAACATCCTGCCTGTGGCAGACATAACGTTCTTCATCATTGGCTTTTAATTTTATCAAACACCAATAAAGCCCAACAGACAGTGAGAAGCACTTTACACTTTTTAACAATGACCAAGTCTCAATATTAGATTTGAACTGAACTTACTTTTTTAAATAACAACAACAAAAACATATATATATGCAGTCTTTACTTTTCAGAGTAGTTTTAAGTTCACAGCAAAATCAAATAGACGGAATCACACAACCCATGCCCCGACATACGCACAGCCTCCTCCATAACCAACAGCACCAAAATGGGGCTTGATATAATTAATCGATGCTGATTCATCGCTATCAGCCAGAGGTCGTAGTTTGCATGTGGCTTTCCTCTTCATCTAGTACATTCTATTGGATTTGACAGATGTGTAATGATGTGCAATCCATCGTCAATGTTA
>CM046671.1:73565954-73800009 GCA_025594165.1 Tamias sibiricus
GCTCCAGAGATCCCAGCCGGTGCAACTAAGCACCCACCTTCTGTCCAGAGCTTGCACACTCCCCTCTCCCTGACTCCCTTCTCCCACTAGAGCTTGCACACTCCCTTCTCCCTGACTCCCCTCTCCCACCTCTTCGACCATCGACCAGAGCACCTCTTCTCCGGTTTTCGCTACCAGCCATGAAGGCTGTTAAATAAATCTTTTGGCTGCACGGCTGTCCCCGGTGTGATGCTTTGCCCTTCAACCTCTCCCCTCTGAAAGGTGGTACACCCTTTCCTTGATAGCTACTGGATGAGGTACTATCAACCAAGGCCTGGGCATTATACACAGTAGGGCCAATAATTGCTTAGGCTATGCAAAGTCACCTTTCTGGCTCTTCTGCCTCTACTCAGAAGCACTAGTGGGAGGGTTCTGGCCAAGGGTGTGTTTTCTCAAGTGGAATTCCTATTCATGGAGCCCCTTCCTCAAGGGGCATTAAGAAGTGCTTTGTTCCAAGAAAAACGAGACCATCACCGAGTACACTTATCTCCCTGGTAGACTAATTCACTGTCCCTGGAAACTAGGTCTTGTATAAACTTCTGTAACTAGAGGTGGTAGGCAGGCTACCCTGTTCAGGAAGTGAAGCCAGAATCAGACAAGCAGTCAGTATATGTAAGAGCCTTTGATATATGAGGAAGTAGCTCTAAGATGGCGGCTGGCTGAGAGCCAAGAGGTGGCGCTTACTTGTTTGTCAGACAAAATGTTACCATTAATATCAGTTTGGGATCTGCATTCGTTAGCCCAATGGTTTCCTTTTTTACACCTGGGGCAGCAGCCTGGGGCACGAGACGAGCTTGGTTTTATTTCTGTTGCCTCTTGCCTTCTTTGGGGACATTGTTTTTTAAAATGACCTGGTTGACTACACTGATAACAACTTTTAGGTCGAGCCCCTCCTGCAAGATTAAGAGGAAAAGCACCTCTCATGGCTGCTGCGATTACACTACCTATAATAAATGCATCATTTATGTCCCTGCAAAGCTTTATATAAACAGAAAGGTCCTTTTTAGATTTCCAAGGTCTGATAGCGTCTTGACAATATTTGTTGGCATTTTCATATGCCAGCTGAACAACTAATGGCATGGCTTGATCAACATCTCCAAAAACTCTACTTGCTGTCTGTAAAAGACGATCAACAAATTCAGCATATGGCTCATTGGGTCCCTGAATTACTTTAGACAAGCTACCCCGTAAGTCACCAGTTCCTTGCAATGTTTTCCAAGCCTTAACAGCTGCGGCGTATATTTGAGCGTAAACTCCAGGATCGTACTGAGTCTGAACCTGTAAATCAGCATATTGCCCTTCTCCAGTTAACATGTCTATGTTACGACCTGGAAATCCTGCAGCCGCATTTCTACGAGCGGTTTCAACACAGAGCTCTTGGAATTAAGACCTCCAAACTAAGTATTGTCCCCTGCTCAATACTGCCTTACATAAGCCTTTCCAATCTGTAGGGGTTAAATTGAGAGTATTAAGAGATTCTAACATGCTTATGGTGAAAGGAGCTTGGGGCCCATATGTCATTGTTGCTTCCTTAAAGTTTTTTATAGTTTTAAAGTCTAAATGTTGATGGTATCTTTGTTGATTTTGATCTTCAAACACTGGCAGATCCCATAATTCCTGTGAACTTTGACACTCAAGGGCACGCAAGAGCCTAGAAAGACCCCTAACAGTCTCTGCAATTGAGTCATCCCATGGAGGAGCAGAAGGCACAAGTGGTTTCTCCACTTGACAGTCCTCCATCTTGGTCCTTTTTAGCTCCCTTTCGCTCATTTTATCGAAGACTGTGCTCTCAAGATCACTTTCACTTAATTCTTCCTCACTAATATTACTCTCACTAGCCCTAACTGACTCCCTTTCTTGTACCTGTCCCAAAGCTTCGGCACTTTCAGTAACACTTTCCTGAACCTTAGGTCTAGTTGAGAGCAGGCATTCCCTAACTATCTTTAACAAATCTCTAATAACCTTAACCATCTGGTTCCTTGAAATTTCCGAACCCATTTTCCCTCGCCCTTAACCGCTCTGGCCAAAGACCCCTGCAAGGTTCCTCAGTACTTACCTGCCGTGCCGATGAGTTCCCCTTACAGGCCACCACTTGTTGCCGCCTGCAGCAACAATACCGCGGGAAAGAAATCGGAGGCAGACTGGGAATGAGTGGTTCCTTTATTGTTCCTTCTTCTTCTCCCTCCCTTCCTCTCTACAGTCTGATTAAATACTCTTTTTACCCATCACAGGTGCATTAGTCCTCTTAATAAGCACACACGTGTCTATCACAAGCTCGACTTAATGCTGCAGCACGCAGTGCCCACGAGCACGGAAAAATTCTTAGCCAATTACTATAAAGGTCAGGTGTAAGCTGTTTGACAAACAAGTAAGCGCCACCTCTTGGCTCTCAGCCAGCCGCCATCTTAGAGCTACTTCCTCATATATCAAAGGCTCTTACAAGTATAGATAGATAATTGAGTCAGGTTGGATCAAGGAGGCCAATTTGAGTTTGGGAATTTGGAGACTGCCCATTGAGGGACTGGAATGTTAATTCCTTCAGAGCCCTTCCTCCACCCTATCAAGATAACCTGTCTCTACTCCAATCTGTTGCTAAGATACCTTGTCCCAGGAATTGCCCTTCCCTACAGGGAGTTATAAAGTTGTTAATTAATGTGTCCTGGGCTGCTCCATCCCACCCTTCCCCCTTCAGCCCACCTGTTTCCCACCTTTTGGCCATCACCCTGAGCATCTCCTGGGCCTAGTCACATTGGCAGGCAGGAGAGAGAGAAGGGG
Organism: Tamias sibiricus; assembly: GCA_025594165.1. Taxonomy (NCBI): domain Eukaryota; kingdom Metazoa; phylum Chordata; class Mammalia; order Rodentia; family Sciuridae; genus Tamias; species Tamias sibiricus. Next base: position 73,568,769 of record CM046671.1, read on the forward strand.
AAGAGGGCAGGAGAACAAAGGAAGCCTAAGACATATAAAAAGGCAGAATACCTCGCTTCTTGGGATCCCAGGATACCAGCTGTGGCCCTTTTCTCCCTCCTGGGAGAAGCCTATGTTGCCCCTTTTAAAATAAACCCTTTTCTATATGCTTGCCTCCAGTGCTTCTCTAATGTTATACTTCAACATGGGAGGGAGCATAACTGGACACCAGTAATCAGCAGTATCAGAAGGACCAGAAACCTCACTTTCTTAAGAGTCGCCAAGGAACCCCACAGATACAACATCTGCAGAGCAAGCCTCCAGCGCGCACGCTTTACAATAATTAATTTCTCTAGGAATTTGGAGGTCACTTTACTAGCATGTCAGGAAGCTTATCTCACACGTGGGTAAACTGTTGTCACATGGGTTGGTAACAGGATCCCGCAGGGGCAGCGCGGCGATGTGAATTCACAGCCGCACACCTTCGAGCTCACGCCCCCTGCAACCACCTTGGACCGCCCAATACTGTAAGAGCCTTTGATGAGGAAGTAGCTCTAAGATGGTGGCTGGCTGAGAACCAAGAGGTGGCACTTACTTGTTTGTCAAAAGCAAGGCTTTGTTCACTACAACTTACACCTGACTTTTATAGTAGCTCGTGGGCACTGTGTGCTACACCTCTAAGTTGAGCTTGTGAGACGTGTATGCCTGTTGAGAGAACTAATGCACCTGTGATGGGTAAAGAGTATTTAAAGAGACTGTGGGGGTGGAATCAGGAGAGAAAGAAGATAGAGAAAGGAAAGAAGAAGAAGGAACAATAAACGAACCACTCATTCCCAGTTTGCCTCCGATTTCTTTCCCACGGTATCATTGCTGCAGGCGGCAACACAATACCTCTGCTGGCCATCTCCCTCACGGAGCTCCATTCACCTGGAGGCACACACCCGGCCTTCTGGGCGACGGGTCTTCTGAGGAGGCAAGTCCTAAAGCACAACCCACTCGTCCCGTCTGCAGCCCCGGCTGGCACCGTCCCGTCCCGGCCCCGAGATCCGCTGCCGCTTCTGATCTCCCCAAGTAACAAGACACCCCTCCCGCTCCTCAGGGACTTCGAGGCCCGGGGACCTCCACCCACTCACACCAACTTTCAGAAACAAAAAAACCCAAGTCCTGGCCCCACTACAGCATGGGGAGAAGTTCGGCCACAGAACTGCCTCTGAAAGATGCGGAGTGGGCGTGGCCGCGCATGCTCAGAATGGATCGGAAACATGGTGGGCCCGTGTTAGTGACGTCACTAGGAAGGAGACTACATTTCCCACAAAGCACTGCGCCCGCCCTTGGGGAACCCGCGGAGGGAACGTTTGTTTTCTCTGCGGTGAGTCCGTGTACCCGGAGACCCGGATGTGCCTGCACTTGGTCTCGGGAACTAGGCTTCCTGGTTTGAGAAGCCGGCGCGTAGTGGAACTATTGGAGAATTCGAATGTAGGCGAAGAAGCTGATAATGTTAAAAACTGGCTTTAACTTTTTTTTATTTTGTTTAAGCGTATTGCGGTTATAAAGCTGACGTCTACTTTTACAAGTGCATTCGAAAGCTTTAGAAGTCATGTCTGTATTTTACTTTTAAGTTGGTTAACAAACAAGAAATTAATGTCAGCTCTGACCTTATTACATAAGTGTTTGTTCTCACCCTCTAATGTGTTGCTTTTCAATGGATTATATTATTGAATTAAAAATTCTTCGTTAGTGTATTATAGTGAAATTAAATATCAGGGTCATAGAATGAGTGCAGTCCATAATCCTAGTGCCAATCAGTTTACACTCTGGTACCTGGTAATAGTCTGCTCAGAATTTGCAGTTATTTGTTCTTTTGGGAGAATTTTGCCTTTCCTTCTTTGGTTTCTGCCACAAACTAGGCAAGAAGTTCTGTACAGAGGTTTCTCAAAGCTTCCAATACCACCAACTGCTCTTCAAACTGGGAAGTGTCTGGCTGGAGTCACCAGATTGATATGTGCTTGAATGTGGAATGGGGATGACGCAAAAGTGGGGAAGTTTGGTACTTGGGGGACAGGGATATGAGAGGCTTGACTCCAGTTCAAGACCCACCCTTGGTTTTCTCTTTTCTTTTTTTTTCTTTTTTTTTTTTTTTTTTTTTTTTTTTGTGGTACCGGGGATTGAACTCAGGGGCACTCGACCACTGGGCCACATCCCCAGCCCTTTTTTGTATTTTATTTAGAGACAGGGTCTCACTGAGTTACTAAGTGCCTCGCCATTGCTGAGGCTGGCTTTGAACTCGCGATCCTCCTGCCTCAGCCTCCCAAAGTGCTGGGATTACAGGCGTGCGCCACCGCGCCCGGCTTCTCTTTTCTTAACATATGCTTTGCCCTGTTCAAATTCCTCCAACTTATCCAATCCCTCTGTAACTCTCTTCTGCAGATCCAGAGAAGTCAACTTGATCTTATGAAAGCTGATGATATAAAAATGGAATCATTCTTCTCAGACCCACATAAAATTAGGGTTGAGAAGTTATAAAGGGGGTGATTCATGCCTGCCTGCCTGAGATGAGTACTTTCTCAAGGTCTTTCTGAAGACACAGAAGAGATTTCTTCATGTTCTATACATACCTCAGTGCTTTGCACATCTAGCACATTTGCACAGATTTCTGTAACAAGATTTATCTTTAACATTGTTTAAGACTGCAACAACTCAAGACAAGATGTTCTTGACACACTTGCCAAGCAAAGACCTATACCAACAGCTGACATCAACTCCTGCATCAGGTCCCCAAACCAGCAAATTTTGAATTGAGTGATTTAGGTAAATGTCTCCCTTTTTGCCTTTACCACTTTCTTCTTGCCTCAAACTCCTTGAATATACCCATAATTCAGTGTTGCACAGGTATTCCCATTGCTATACTCTATCATGCACCAGAAAATAAAAGCACTATTTTTTGGAGAATCTCACACTGATTGTTACTTAGGTTGCCAATCTTTGCGGATCCCAGTTGCCTCAGACTTTGAGATTTTTAATCTCCCTCTTAGACCTTGAATCCCATATTTATCTCTTAAAAATCTGTTGCTGTCTGGGGTCCTTTAAATACAAGATGATTGGCAGGGGTTGGGTAGGAAGAATCGATGCCTATATGGATATTCACTCCCTCTCTTAGTAGGCCTCAGTTTCTATCCATAAAAATGGAGACAGTAATATATGTCTGGAGGAGCATATACCCCAGCCCACTTGTAATACTCAGAAGGGAAAGAATGCAGTCCCCTTCTTCCTCTGATGAAGATGATTTCCTCTTTGCCAAGGAGAGGTGACTCAGTGATGACACACAGGTTTTCCCCAAACTAGCCATGGATTATCGCTTTTAGTATTCATTTTTTCATTTCCTTTGGTAAAATTATTCCTAAGTATTTTGCTTTTGATTCTGTTGGAACTAGGATTGTTTCTTTAATCTCGTTTTTGGATTGTTCACCTCTTCTGTACATAAATACAATTGATTTTTGTACAGTGAGTGACCTATTAATCCATTTACCTCTGCCTTCCTTCCTCATTTCTAGGACTCTGCCCTACACCTTCCTGTGACTCATCTCTCTCAACACCCACTTCTGTTCTACTTAGTACATTCCCATGCTCCCTCCCATGTGGTATGGAAAACTGTGGAAAATTAGACCCACCTAATTTGACTTTCTTGGGCTCTGTTAAATAGTAACGACCTGCCAGGCATTGTGGTGCACACCTGTAATCCCAGCACTTGGGAGGCTGAGACAGGAGGATCGCGAGTTCAAAGCCAGCCTCAGCAATGGCGAGATGGCGAGGCACTTAGCAACTCAGTGAGACCCTGTCTCTAATAAAGTGCAAAAAAGGGCTGGGGATGTGGCCCAGTGGTCAAGTGCACCTGAGTTCAATCCCTGGTACAAATAATAATAATAATAATATATATATAGATATGTATGTATATATATTTATTAACGACCTTATCTCAGTGGCTTCAGAGAAGAGAATTTATTTCAAGCATGTTTCAGGCTAGACACTGTTCCTCTATGCTTTTGTTGAAAGTGATTGATTGACTGACCCTGCCTCTTCCATGGGGTTATTGACATTGTGTAGATCCAATGAATGCTTAGAACCATGATTTCAACACACTTAGCATGAATCTTTCCACAGCAGCAGATATCCACATTCTCAAAGCTAGCCAGAAATAAATTTCCTACTCTCTAAATATGTGACTGTAAATCCCTCATGAAAAATAAATCCAGACTAGGTAAATTGGCAACAGATTTTTATCATTAATATACTGTTATGCTTGGAATAAGACTGAAGTGCAATCAAGCTCAGTTTGTCCAGAAGTGAATGGACATTTTTTTTTTTTTTTTTTTTTTTTTTGGTACCGGGAATTGAACCCAGGGAAGTTTAACCACTGAGCCACATCCCTGGCCATTTTTTATATTTTATTTAGAGACAGGGTCTCACTGAGTTGCTAAGGGACTCACTAATTTGCTCAGACTGGCCTCAAACTTGTAATCCTCCTGCCTCAGCCTCCTGAGCCACTGAGATTACAGGCATGCCCGACCATGCCCAGATCAGAATTTTTTTATCTTGATGAACTAGTATATCTGATGGAAGACATTTCTTTTTTTAAATATTTATTTATTTGTTTTAGTTGTACACAATGCCTTTATTTTTACATGGTGCTGAGGATCGACCCAGGCCACGCACGTGCTAGGCAAGCGCTCTACTGCTGAGCCACAACTCCAGCCCCTAATGGAAGACATTTCTAAGCAGCAAAGCTATCAGGCTGTGGTGTGGCTACTTTTAACTGCTTACAGTGAATGAGAGAGCAAGGAGATGATTTAAAGACAGAATGGAGAAATGTAGAAATTTTGGAAAATCCTCAGTCTGGCAGTGTAAAGAGTGCAAGAGCATGCTCAGGAGAAGAAACCAAGGGTATGGCCTATTTGGCTTCCCAGCTGCCAGAACCATAAACTAAATAAAACTTTGTTCTTTATAAATGAGTCTGGGAATTCAATTACAGCAACAGAAAATCAACTAAGACCACCAAGATTGTGTCCTAGTCCGGAAGAGGGCTTGGAGGAGCCAGAACAGAGTTTGGTACAGGAGAGAACATTTCATCACTCACAGGATAGTTAATACATACACAATTTGTATATACAAAGTAGAAGTCAAAGCACCTGTCTTAGACTTGAGGACACACTTTTCTAGTAAAGCGCCTACTCCAAACTTATCGATGTAGACAGGGAAATTCTATATTCTACTTTATTGCCATTTCCTTCTACCCTATTTGTAACACGTCTGCTCTGTCTGCCTTTAATTTATCAGCTCTATCCACCAGCCTAAAAGGAAGAGAAGTCAGAATAAGAACTAAGTGTGGGAGTGAAGCAGATGGGAGAGAGTCCAAGAACCCAAAAGTGAAGAAGAGACAGTAGTGGAGCAATAAACACCCCCTGGGGTTTCCAAGATGAAAGGGACAGAGAGAGATGGGGTAACGGAGATGGAAGAATTCTGGAAAGAACTGGTAATAATGGAGCTAGCACTTTTAAAATATTTATTTATTTGCTTTTAGTTGTACACAATGCTTTTTACATGGTGCTGAGGATCGAACTTGGGCCGTGTACATGCTAGGCGAGCGCTCTACCACTGAGCCACAACCCCAGCCCGAGCTAGCACTTTTTGTTGGACATAGTTGGCCCTGGTTTCCCCTTTGCTCCCACACACTCCAGTCTCATTCACCCCACTGTCAACATCTCATCATGGCGACACCAATCCCCAAATTCTGTTTGAATAATGTGTGCAGGTACATTTGTGCTAGAAGCTCTAGTCAAGGCTGGGGCCACAGAGCAGTGTGCAGTTACAGCAAAAGATACACAGAGAGCTTCAAAGACACATGCACGTGCACACACACACACACACACACACACACACACACACACACACAGGTACAAAAAGAAATGGGACTCACAGAGACCGGCACCTTCCTTTCTAGTAGGCAGATATGTGTGGGAAAGTAACTTCATGAACACATATCCAAGTAGAAGGGACAAGACTAATTGTACTTTTCAGACTTTTTACAAACTCAGCACATGGAGAGAAATATATTTTAAATCACCATGCATTACACATCTATACACCTTTGATCAATTAAAACAAAAGTTTCGGGGCTGGGATTGTGGCTCAGCGGTAGAGCACTCGTCTAGCACGTGCACGACCCGGGTTCGATCCTCAGCACCACATACAAATAAACGCATTGTGTACAACTAAAAGCAAATAAATAAATATTAAAAAAAAAGTTTCACAAAACAAAAATTAAGTGTGATCTCTGATAAATTCTTACACCTTATATTTGTTTTAATTAAAAATAAATTCATAAAGCTCCTCAGAATTGATGGTGCCTATAATTTCCAAAGAATTGAGTTACAGAAATTACATAGTTAATGGCTGGACACTCCTTTCTTCCCCTCCACCTGCCACAGTACTAGATAGAGCACTTGCTGAGCCAGAGCATCTTCTCCCCCAGGATGTGTTGGGGTGGACAGTGTGATATTTTCCCTTGAAGCATTTTCCCACTTGAGTATGTCAGGCTGTATTTTCAAAACAGATCCCTGTATCCTGTACTTAATGTCTCTGGCCTTGCAGTGACTCTTGCACTTTATGACAAATTTGCACCTTATATGTTTGTGAATTTTATTCCGAGGCTAATCTAATTTCTAAGATCTTAGAACATGGCTCTATTATGCCTCATTTTTATTTTATTAATAGCATATTACTGGGCTGGGGTTGTGGCTCAGTGGTAGAGCGCTTGTCTAGCATGTGCAAGGCATTGGGTTTGATTCTCAGCACCACATATAAATAAGTAAATAAAATAAAGGTCCATGAACTACTAATAAAAATATTTTTAAAAGCAGTATATTACTATCTTCTGCTGAGGTTATTTTTCATAGTATTTATGAGGTTTTTGTAAACACATCTTATATAATATTTGCTCACCAAAAAAAAAAGGTGATCTTCACAGTTTAGGCAAAACCCTCATGGAAAAAGCTGACCTTAATGTTTGTCACTGAGTCTGCAGTCTCTTTTGATAGTATGATTAATACCAAACTGCACACTGAGTTCTTGGAACCTTGTTTCCTCATTTCTAAAGAGGAAATAAGACATGAATGATACTGACTTCTGAAGACAGAATGAAATGTGTCCATACAACTCCTGACACACGGCAGGTGATCCACATGTGAGTCTTCTTTCTCTTTCCTACATCATTTGCCTCTGGGTTGAGTGTTTTCATTACATGCATTAATGAGTTCTCTCTCTTTACATGGATATAGATATGGGGAGTAGGTAGCTTTTAGAGCTCTCGTCTGTCATGTTTGAAACAGTTATGTATATTCCCCAGTCCTTCATTTTGTTCCTAAACTGTGTTGCAAGAGCTGTCAAGATTGACACCTTCTAAATGTGGTATATATACACAATGAAATATTACTCAGCCATAAAGAAGAATGAAATTATGGCATTTTCCAGTAAATGGATGGAACTGAACATTATCATGCTAAGTAAAATAAGCCAGTCCAAAAAACCAAAGGCCAAATGTTATCTCTAATTTGTGGGTGCTAACACACAATAAGGAGGCAGGAGGGAAGAGTAGAAGTTCATTGGATTAGACAAAGAGGAATGAAGGGAAGGAAGAAGGGGTGGAAATAGGAAAGACAATAGAATGAATCAGACATAACTTTCATATATTTATATTGAATACATGACCATCATGTACAACCATAAAAATGGGAACTTATACTTCATGTATGTATCATATGTCAAAATACATTCTACTGTCATGTGTAACTAAAAAGAGCAAATTTTAAAATCTTAAAAAAAAAAAAAAAAGACCGACCCTATCTACTTCCTACCTCCATGCATTCCCCAGTCTACGGTAGTCTGACTTCCCCTCCTTCATTCCGTTGAACCTCCCACTGGCAAGAACACCAGTCTTCTCGTTGCCCCTACAGCAGCTTCCTCTTGTCCTCACTGACAGGGCCTCTCTGATGCATCTGATGTTTTCACTGTGATCAGTTCTCCCTCAGGTCTCCTGATTTGCCACTTACTTCTCGAAAAGTGACTTTCACGTTGTTGACGTGCCTTCCTCTGCTCACTGAATGCAATGTTTCATTGCCACATGTTCCTAGAGTAGAGTAGTGGAGAGTTACCTGAGATCAGAGCTGCCTAACAAACTGCTGTCCTATGTAGCTGGAAGTCACTAAACTCAATTTTTTCAAGGTAATTTCATGTTCCTCCAGTGGCCCAGGAATGGGAAGTTGATTGGGTCTGACCTGATTCCTTCCTGTTGTTCTGAACTATTGTACACACAGCTCTACTTGAGTCAGTAAAGGTCTAGGGAAGAGCTGGGTGAAAGAACAACCAAAACCTTATCATAATCTCAAGAATCATTAGGGGGAGCTCTAGGCAAATGGTTTAACTTTTGCCTCTGAATTGGGAGTTGGCTGGGCAGAAAAAGGTAACATCCATTCTTTCTGACAACTAGATGGAGCTGAGAAGTTTTTGAATAAAACACTTTGCTAAATCAGAAAAAAATAAATAGTATTTTTAGAGTATTATACAAGTAAAGACAGGACATGGTATTGTTTTCTGAAAAAAATTGAAAATCACCAAAAAAATGCATTAAAAATATTGTCTCTTCCATATCATCCTTACGTTGTTATTTTATAATTCTTACCATCATGTCACAATTGACCTTTCTAGTCATCATTTCTCATGAACTGTCATATTTTATTTCTCTATAATGTGTTTTGGACAATTTTCCCCTTATCTATCTTCTAGTACATTATTTCTTTCCTCAAATGTGTCTAATCAGCCGGGCGTGGTGGCGCACGCCTGTAATCCCAGCACTTTGGGAGGCTGAGGCAGGAGGATCACGAGTTCAAAGCCAGCCTCAGCAATGGCGAGGCACTTAGCAACTCAGTGAGACCCTGTCTCTAATAAAATACAAAAAAGGGCTGGGGATGTGGCCCAGTGGTCTAGTGACCCTGAGTTCAATCCCTGGTACCACAAAAAAAAAATAAAAAATAAAAAGTGTCTAATCAATTGTTTATGCTGTTTAATTCATCTGTGGTTTCAAAGTTTTAAATGACTACATCTAAATGCACATATATGCATTATGTTTAAATAACTATTGAGATATAATTCACATATCATAAAAGTAATCTTTTAAAGTATACATTTCAGTGCCATTTACTATATTCACAAGGTTGTGAAACCACCACCTGTTTAGTTCCAAAATATTTCATCACCCCCAGATGGAAGCCCATACCCAGTAGATGAACAGTCATTCCCCAGTTCCACCAATCCCAACCAACCCTACTGAACACTAATGCACTTTCTCTCTCTATAGATCTCACTATTCCCAATGTTTCATATAAGTGAATTCATACAATACGTGGTCTTTGCCTACAGAATGGGAGAAAATCTTTGCATTAATCTCCAGGATCTATAAAGGACTCAAAAACCTTAATACCAAAATAAATAAATAAATAAAAATAACCCAATCAATAAATGGACAAAGGAACTGAACAGGTACTTCACAGAAGAAGAAATATAGTCAGTCAACAAATATATGAAAAAATGTTCAACATCATTAGCAATTAGAGAAATGCAAATTAAAACTATACTGAGATTTCATCTCACTCCAGTCAGAATGGCAATTAACAAGAATATAAGTAACAATAAACATTGGTGAGGATGTGGGGGGAAAGGTACTCTCATACATTGCTGGTGGGACTGCAAATGGGTACAACCACTCTGGAAAGCAGTATGGAGATTCCTCAGAAAACTTGGAATGGAACCAACATTTGACCCAGTTATCCCACTCCTTGGCATATACCCAGAGGACTTAAAATCAGCATACTATAGTGACACAGCCACATCAATGTTTATAACAGCTCAATTCACAATAGCTAAAATATGGAACCAAACTAAGTGCCCTTCAACAAACGAATGGATAAAGAAAATGTGGTACATATACACATGGACTATTACTCAGCCATAAAGAAGAATGAAATTATGACATTTGCTGGTAAATGGGTGGAACTGGAGAATATAATGTTAAATGAAATAAGCCAGTCCCCAAAAATGGAAGGCCAAATGTTCTCTCTGTTATGTGGATGCTAACACACAATAAGGGGTGGAAGAGAAGAATAGAAGTTCATTGGATCAGACAAAAAGGAATGAAGGGAAGGGAGGGAGGATGGGAATAGGAAAGATAGTAAATTGGACATAACTTTCCTATATTCACATATGAATATACAACCAGTGAAACTCCACGTCACATATAACCACAAGAATGGGAAGTTATACTCAACAAATGTATAATATGTCTAAACACATTCTACAGTTATCCATATCTAAAAAGAAAAAAATTTATTAAATATATGGCCTTTGGTCTGATTTCTTTCACATAGCATATTTTCAAGGCTTATCCTTTTAGAACATAAAGCTGTAGCTCATTTCTTTTTATGACCTAATGACATTATATTGTATAGATATGTCATATTTTTTATCCCTTTCTGAATGGAGAACATTTGAGTCACTTGAATTTCTAGTCTCTTGTGAACAATGCTGCTATAACCACTTGTACAAAGGTTTTTGTGCATTTGTTGTTTAACTTTGGAATACTGCACCCCAAAAGCAGTAAAACTTTTGGATTCAAAGCTAAGTATGGTAAAGGTTTGAGCTTTACTACATCTTGAACCTTGTCAGTGCTAATTTTCCTTTCTGCATGTTGGCCAGTGGGAGTAGTTCCTCTAGTTCTTATCTAGCACAGTCTTGTCACCAGGGTCTAGTTATAGCTCCTGCCACAGATGGAGCAGGACCCTGCTCCATGTCCATGGGGTTGTTGATCCCTGGCTACAGTGTGTAGGGTCATTCTAGGCCATTCATGTTCTCACCAATACTTGGTTTAATTGAACTTAAAACTTTTTTAAAATCTTATAGTGCATTATGGACTGTCATTACTGTTTTAATTTGCATTTATTTAGGCGAGTATTTTTTCATACACCTATTTTGTGAATATCTTGTTTTAATCATTTGCCTTAAAATTTGCAAATAATGATCAAAACCTGTAGGTTCTTTGTTGCATTTGACACCATAATTCCATTTCTAGAAATTCATCCTAAAGCCGTAGCAGTTGCTTTTAAATTTTCCATACAATCCTTTTCACAGCATTATGTGGATTAGGGAGAAATAAAAGAACCAGCCATTAAGCAGGGGCTTTGGGTGAATCCCTGCATTTTCCCAGGATCATCGACTAGAATTCTCCCACAAAGAGCGTGTTGAGAAGGCAGGGAAATCACCCAATTCGCTGTTTCAAATGACCTATTTTCACAGTAAGAAACCAGTGCAGTCACCATCAAACAAACAGGGCTTTCTTTTCTTTAGAAGTACCACGGTTGCTGGTTTTTATTTATTGTTCACAACCAATTTTCATCCTGGTTCGATGCTCTCTCTGTTCTCACTGTGGCCCAGTGGGTGCCCTTCAAGCTGGCTAATCTGTCCCTTGGTTGGTTGTCCCCACCAGCCTGCTCCACCTTGCAAGGGCTGCTGTTTCAGGGGACACAGGTCTTCTCGCCTTGCAGATGTGTCCTCAAAGGCAGAGGCTTAGAACCAGGAATTGTGTCCACAGAAAGTGATCCAAAGTGATCTTTTCTCTGAACCTCCTTACATTGTCTCACACATAAACTTTTTGGGGACAACTCACATCTAAGCCGTAACATTGTGGGTAGAAAGTTCTAGTGGGTATCTAGCCATGGTCTGATCCAGGCTTTCTCTTCCTGATCACTTTGTGTTTTCACTGTACTGAACCTTATCTTAGCTAAAATTAGAATCCAGATGAAGGTGTAAGGAATGCTGGATCTTGAAATAAGAGTTTTGTGATAAGGTTTTTTAAAAGGCAGCTGTTTTAATGGTCCGAAGCTCCTCTGGAATCTGACTTCACAGAGCAGCCTGGCTGGTTAGCCTGCTGAACCCCTCCCTGACTGCAGCCCACGCCTCTGGCATGAAAGGAGACACTTCACCCACTCTGATGGTTTCCAATGTTGACTTCTTATATGTCAAATAGTTCAGAAATATTACTTTGAGATATTACAGGAATGTTGATTTGATGTTTTAGTGGAAAAAAAGTATGTTTACAAGAAGTATTTACACCCAGCCCAGGCTGGAGGGACCCCTGATGGACGCATGAAGATGAAGAACTTGTTCCCCTACCACAGTCCCAGGCAGGGCCACCCTACTAGTCCTGGGACCCACTTTGAGAAACATTTTTTAAAAACTTGTATGTTGCTTTTCATTTTTAAAATGCCTAGACTGTGATATTCCAAAATGACTGGAAGCCACATGCCAATTTCCTGAATCCCTATATGAGAAGTGGGCATATGGGTGGAGTAAAGAAAGAAACACTGAATTCCCATGCTGAGAAATCCAGGTTCATTTTCAACAGGAGTTGACATCCCAGCAACTAAAAAGCCAATGAAGGCTGGAAACTCAAGACTTGGGCAGTTATAAAACATGGACCATTAAAACAGCTGCCTTTTAAGAAACCTTATCACAAAACTCTTATTTCAAGATCCAGCATTCCTTACACCTTCATCTGGATTCTAATTTTAGCTAAAATAAGGTTCAGTACAGTGAAAACAAAGTGATCAGGAAGAGAAAGCCTGGATCAGACCATGGCTAGATACCCACTAGAACTTTCTACCCACAATGTTACGGCTTAGATGTGAGTTGTCCCCCAAAAGTTTATGTGTGAGACAATGTAAGGAGGTTCAGAGAAAAGACGATTGGATTATGAAAGCCTTAATCCAATCATTGAATTAATCACCTGATGGGATTAACTGAGTGGTAACTGAGGCAGGTAGGGTATGGCTGAAGGAGGTGTGTTATTGGGGGCGTGGCTCGGGCATATATTTTATATCTGGCAAGTGGAGACTCTCTCTGCTTTCTGATCATCATGTGAGCTGCTTCCCTCAGCCAAACTCTTCGGCCATGATGTCCAGCCTCACCTTGCGCCCCAAGGAATGGAGCCGACCTTCTATGGAAGTCCTCTGAAACTGTGAGCCCTTAAATAAACTTTTCCTCCTCTACAATTGTACTGGTTGGGTCTTTTAGTCACAGCACCAGGAAAACTGACTAAAACACCCGCTAAGACCCTGCAGCATCTGGAGGGCAAGCTTACTTTCTGAGGTGATGCTACAGACCCACCAGAGCAGAGTGCAGATCAGAGGGGACAGAGAGTGGCTGGCGTCAGCAACTGGCTGCTCTGCACCAACAGCTGAGAGTGGGGATGGCAACAGCAGGTAGCAGAGACAGCGAGGATGAGGACAAGAGCCAGGCACAGTGGATGGACCCAACATGCTGCCCACAGGAAAGACTTCCTTCATCTGCAAGGATGTATCATTCAATCACAGGCTTGTTCTCAAAAGTAAGTATACTTTGATCACTGAAAACCGGATACTAAATTAAGAAGATTCATAAATATGAATTAAGCAGCTAAACCACACTATTTAAATCATTGAAATAAAAAGACCTTTTGAACCCAACATGTTAGTCAGATTTCTATAGCTGAGACTAAATAGCTGAGATAATTAGCTTAAAAGGAGGAAAGGTTTATTTGGCTCACAGTTTCAGAGGTTTCTGTCCATGGTAACTTGACCCTATTGCTTTGGGCCTGTGGTCACATAGTACATCATAGTGGGAGCAAGGGGTGGAGGGGGCCTGTTTACCTCTTGGCAGTCAGGAAGCAAAGAGAGAGGGAGGAAGGGGCTGGGGTTCCAACATCCCCATAAATTCACCCCTGGAATGGCCTAACTTCCTGCGGCCTAACTTCCACTAGGGCCCACCTCCTAAAGGTTCCCCACACCACCATCACACCCCGGTAGCACCACAGGCTAGGGACTAAGCCTTTAACACATAGGTCTTTGGAGGACATTCAAGATCCACTCTGTAGCATAAGTGTTACTTTATAAAGGTTTATGTTTGAAAATGTCTAATCTTATTTCTGTCTTGTTGAGTTTCTCCATGGATGGCCAAGAGAAGAACAGTTTCAGATAATCGAGGTGATATCATCCGTGTGTGCCACTTCTCTTTCTGCCTAATTTGGCCACTCTATGTGCTCTATTCCTTTGTCTTCCAAATTCCTATGTTTGCAGTCCCCCTGAAAGGACATTCTTGCTGGTAGCTAAGTCAGCCTTAAAAGGGTGGGTTTCATAGAACAAGAAAGTTGTTATGGTTTGGATGTGAGATGTTCCCCAAAGTGTGAGAAAATGTAAGAAGGTTTGAAGAAGAATGATTGGGTTATGAGAGCCTTAACCTAATCAGTGAACTGATCCCCACCGGGATTAACTGAATGGTAACTGGAGGCAGGTAGGGTGTGGCTGGAGGACGTGGTTCATTGGGACTGCGGCTGTGGGGTATATATTTTGTAAATGGAGAGTGGAGTCTCTGTTTCTCTCTGCTTTCTGATCATCATGTGAGGTGCTTCCCTCTGTCACATTCTTCCTCCATGATGTTCAGCCTCATCTTGAGCCCTGAGGAATGGAGTCTGCTGTCTGAAGATTGAGACCTCGTAAACCATGAACCCCCCAAATAAAAATTCTCTCTTCTACAGTTGTTCTGGTTGGGTCTTTTAGTAACACGGGCAAAAAAGCTGACTAAAACAAGAATCAAATAGTGTCACCAGATGCTAGGGAGAGGAGGAGAAAGAGGGTGGATAGAGGAAGTTGAATATCAAGTACCAAATTACAGTTAGCCAAAAGGAATAAGTTCTTGGGTTCTGTGGTACAGTAGGGTGACTACAGTTTTCCACAACTTACTATATAGCTTATAAAGAACTAGAAGAGAGGAGTTTAAAGCTTCTTTTTATTTTAAATATTTATTTATTTACTTTAGTTGTATACAATGCAATGCATTTATGTTTACGTGGTGCTGAGGATCGAACCCGGGCCATGCACGTGTGAGGCGAGCGCTCTGCCTCTGAGCCACAACCCCAGCCCTTAAAGCTTCTTAACACAAAGAGATGGTAAGTGTTTAAGGGAATGTAAGTGCTAATTACCCTTATTTGATCATTACACATTGTATACAAATTACCACCCTGTACCCCATGAATATATACAATTACTATGTATCAGTTAAAAATAAATAAATAAAAGACCAATATGACACACAGCCAAGTGGAAAGGTGGAGGTGAGACTTCAGGACACCAAGCCCCAGCCCAGCCCCTTGGTGCTGCCCCCTAACTATGCTGCCAGGGGCTAAGAGGCTCCTGGCCTCTCAGGAAAGAGCTCTGGAAGCTGAGCCCATGGTGGCCAATCTGCTCCACCCAGAGCACAGCAGGCAAGCCCTGAGCGTGTAAGGATCGGAAAGATCCTCAGGATGCCACTCTCCAGTGTCCACCACATGACCACATCCTCATTCCTCAGTGACAAGGAAGGGGCATGGCCTCAAGCCTGCCTGTTCTAAGGGAATTGTCATCAGTGTGGGGTGAGTGCTGCTGAGCCCCAGCTGTGCTGGAAGAAGGCCTGAGGCCACAAAGCCCCACTCTGGGCCAGGCCTGGCTCTGGAAACACAGTGACTCCACTCTAGTATCCCTGTTCCAGTGAAGAGGAGCAACAGCACAGTAAATCACCCAAACACAAAGCACATCAACTTCAGGGCCTTCATTAACGTCTCTCACAGCACAACTTACATTAGATATTACTCACAAATTAGGCCAACTGTTATGTGAGAAAATTCTATACTAGTCAATTGCTTAAAGAATTTGGTGACAAATCATCAGTAAAACAAGAAGAGCTGGCTCCCGTAAACACACAATGGGTGACCCACACAAGACATTGACATGCTGTCAGGGACAGATGGCTGCTTTGAGGAGGTCCCTGAGAGACAGTGGACACTTGTCTCAATAGCTATACAAATATGAATCTGAAAACGTGTATGAACAGACAGATCTGTTTACCACTTTTTAGGAATAAAAGTCCACGGATGAATTGAAGTCTCTTCTTCAGAGCTGTGTTTGTTTCATTCCTATCCTGGGCTCTGAAGATGTGCAGAAACATCTGCCCAGCTCTGTGTGGGTAGTGGGGATCCACATGGTCCTCATTCTACTCCTAGGAAACAGAGAAGCAGAGGTCAGACACAGAGATGGCAAGGTACAAGCCACAGAGGTGCCAGCTTGTCCTACTAGGCCCCAGGCTGCCTCTGGAGATGGGGTCCCTCTATGCAGCTTCAACCTCTGGTGGCATCTGCACCCTTGGACTCAATATCTGGAGACCCTCAAGTATCACACCACAGCATGAATCTAAACACAAAACCTTGGACTTCAGACTGATCAAATCTTTGCAGAATGACAAACATGAAAAATATGCCTGATTGTGAAAGTTTCTGATTTATTCCAAGCAAAATATGAGACTTGCCACTAAGAATCACCTCAAAACAATGGCTCTCTGGTCATTCCCTCTGCAGTCAGTACAGCAAGATGGCAGCAGACACATGCCAGACAGCAAGGTCCTCGAGAGCCAGGGCAGCCCAGATTCTTCACTTCTGAGGCCTCCTTCCCAGCCTCTTCCTCAGCCTTCTCCTTCTCTTCCACCTTCCCGCTCTGTCCCCAGGGCCCACACCATCTGGACCACCGGGTCAATGGAGATGTGCACATCTTCATCACATAGGAAAAGAGGAAGGGGCTTTTTTCCACAACACCTGCTGCCCCTTCACAGCACTGGGGAGTTGGGAACACAGCCCGTCCTCCCAGCTCCAGGCTGGAACAGCCTTCCTCACAGGTGCCTCATATTTTGAGAAAATAGGTCAAGAGATGTGGTAATGCCCCGACTTGGTGAACAGTGTTCCACACGAGAGGGAACGCTCAGGTCTTCTGTGCCAGCGCTGAGCCTAGGACAGAGCACTGCAGGTGCTTGGACTATGATTTGGGATGGGCTGTCAGGGCTCAGGGCAAGGCCTCTCTTGCCTGGCTCCAAAGGAGATAGCAAGGCAGTTCCTAAAGACAAGAAATACTTGGGCTAATTATGCCAAGGAAATTCTTTGTTCAGCCTGGTCCTATCCCTTTTAGGTGGTATTTTAATCATTACAGACTCAATGTCCAATATAATAAATTATAACTCCATGATATTAAATAGATGTCTTTTAAAAATACAATTTGCAGCCGGGCATGGTGGCACACGCCTGTAATCCCAGCACTTTGGGAGGCTGAGGCAGGAGGATCGCGAGTTCAAAGCCAGCCTCAGCAATGGCGAGGCACTTAGCAACTCAGTGAGACCCTGTCTCTAAATAAAATACAAAAAAGGGCTGGGGATGTGGCCCAGTGGTCGGGTGCCCCTGAGTTCAATCCCTGGTACCAAAAAAAAAAAAAAAAAATACGATTTGCAAAAAATAAACAAATAAATAAAGAATTTGGTTAAAAGGGTAACAATTGACCTGGGTCCTATTTATTAGCAAATCATGACTATTGTTAAAAATGGTAATTGAGGTAGGTAAAGGATTTCCCAAAAACCCTCACTTGGAAGCCTACAGGGTTAGAGCAACTTAACCACCCAAAGAAGCAGTTCAGTTACATTCATTTTATCACTACAATTTGGATGTTTTAGCTTCAAAGTTGTTATCCTCTCTAACAAGATTTTCAGTGAGCTGGAGGCATATGCAAAGCATTGATACCTGCCCTCCAGGAGCTCACATGATTGAATCGAAGAGGTGCCTGTGGTTATAACATAGTTGTACATATTAAGATAACACACTGGGGATGGGTTGTGGCTCAGTGATATAGGGCGCTTGCCTCGCACATGTGAGGCACTGGGTTCAGTCCTCAGCACCACATAAAAATAAATAAATAAATAAAATAAAGGTATGCACCCATCTGTAACTAAAAAAAAAAAAATTTTTTTAAAGATAACACACCATAGGGCTGTGAATGGAACTCAGTAGTAGAGTACTAGCTTAGCATGTGTGAAGTCCTGAGTTTAATCCCAGCTCCAGACAAAAACAAAACAATTAAAATAATACTCCAAATGACAAGGGTCCTTGCTAACATGTCACTTGAATAATTCACATAGATAATACTTGCTTGGCCATAGATTTTCGATTTATCAAATTAAGACTACAGAGAAAACAATTTACTATTTAATGTTTTTAAAATGGAATTTGGCAGTAAGTATAAAAATCTTTGACTTTACATATCTTTTGGTCTAGCAAATTTACTGCTAAGGATGACTATCAAGGGTAGAATTAAAGATGCAAACAAAAATGTTCACAAATATATTCCTAATAGCAAAAATTTAAACCATTATTATGTTGGGAAAAGGTTAAAGAAATTAAAGTATAAATTCATGCATTTTTAAGAGGTAATTCTTAATACATTTCAAAGTTTTCAAGATATTACAATATTAATTATGGTTATGATCCAGGAGAGAAAATAAAGTTTAGAGAACAACAGCGGAATATACACTGAAATCCAAAACAAAAAGTTGATGAAAGAAAAGGCTTGGGAGAGGCTTGAACAGGCAGTGGCAAGGAATTTAAACCAGTTGCTCATATATATTTAGATCATCACTATATGAGTTGTTAGGATGGCTATAACAAAATACCACAGACTGGGTGGCTAAAACAACACACATTGTCACAATTGTGGAGGCTGGAAACCCAAGATCAAGGTTTCAGCAGGGTTGGTTTCTCCTGAGATCTCTCTCCTGGGCTTTTAGATGGCCATCTTTTCTCCATGTCCTCAGGCGGTCTTTCCTCTGTACTCAGGTATCCCTGAGTCTCTGCAAGTCCAGAGTTCCTCTCCTTATAAGGAGGCCATTCGATTTGAATTAGGGCCTGAGCTAACAGCCTCATTTCAACTGAATCACTTTGCAGGCCCTGTCTCCAAATACAGTTGCATTCTGGGGTTCTGGGGTGTAGGACTTAAACATGCTCATTTGCAGGGGGAGACACAATTCAACCCACAGTAGTCACTTTTTTTTTTTTTTTTTTTTTTTTGGTACTGAGGATTGAACTCAGGGGAACTCGACCACTGGGCCACATCCCCAGCCCTTTTTTGTATTTTATTAGAGACAGGGTCTCACTGAGTTGCTAAGTGCCTCGCCATTGCTGAGGCTGGCTTTGAACTCGCAATCCTCCTGCCTCAGCCTCCCAAGTGCTGAGATTACAGGTGTGCGCCACCACGCCCGGCTAGTAGTCACTTTTAATGATTCCTCTTATTGGAGATGGTAGTGTATAGCTAAATGGTAGCATGTGCAAGGCCCTGAGTTTGACCCCCAGCACTGCGCACATGCACACACTCACACACTCACACACTCACACACAAATCCTCTTCTTTAGGTCTCTTTCTCAATTTTATTCAAAATTCAAAACTCCCAAAATAATGAATCTGATTTCTAAAGCTTTGGTCAAAGGACCACTCCTGGGTTTCCTAGCTTTGAAAACCTAACAGCATTCACGTACACAGGTATCAGAAAAGAGGGGAGGTGTAGTCAAGTCATCCAAAGAAATATTTATTGCACCCTATTTCTTAAATGGCCAGCAGCATCACAAGCATACTCAGACAGCTTTATTTCCATAAATCCAAAGTTTCTCTATCTACTGTTATCCCAGTGTTCCATGCACAGCCACAAGTGAAATCAGTTCCGAGTTGTGCCAAGTCACTGAATGCAGTGGCAATGCTATGAGGCCACTGCTCTGGATTCAGGATCTCCAGATGACATCCTTCTATCAGTCCTGTTGATCTTAACTGACATTCTGTTGCCTGAAGATTGTAAGTCTGTTTTCACCAACATGAAATAGCAGAAGGGAGGAAATAGAAAGATGAAAATTAAATTTCATTTTGTAAATGCTGAAAAGGTAATTACTGTTAATATTCAATGACTTCAATAGCAAATTATTATACACATGTGAAGTCTTTCATTAGTAATTGACTCTGTGGCACTACATGCATTGTAGTTTTTCTTCTTACCAATTTATTCCAGGTTTATTCCCTTGCCTCCAGGTGGCATTTAGATGTATGTGATTCTTTGCTTATTTGAGAAAAAAAACCTATATTTCTGAGGGAACTGAGTTCCTGTTCATCCTATCCATTTAGATGAATGTTAATCTTTCATTGAGTTACCACTGAGAATACAACCATGCAAAAAGGAATACCTAACTTACAGGCTCCCAAGTCTGACCCTAAGGCCATCTGGTCCTTATCATATAGGATACATTCCATTTCTTTTGAAAACAAGTCAATCACCCTAGGCAATGCTGCAAAGTCATTTTCCTTTTAGATCCACTGGTAGCACCAGGAACCACTGATGTCAATGTTAAACCTAATGGAACCAAACTTTGTCATTCGGTTGCAAGCACCCCCATCTAGCTACTCCAACCCTCTAGATATGCAGGATCCAGAAGGGTGGAGTAGGCAGGAAATATCTTGAGGGAGAATCCTTAGGAATCATGTGAGGCATTCCCCCTTTATCTCTTGGCTCTTGGATCTGTTTGTTTTGACTATGACTGAGAAGACACCATACTGTATTCCAAATTGGGCAAGAAAGATCTCCACCCAGCTGTTACTATATTGAGTTTTCAAAAAACAATTGCACAGTTCTGTGAGGCCAAGGATTCATGGGTGTAATGTGTTGTTGTTTAAGGTCCATTAGTCCCTTCAACATCAAAACACTGCCTCCCTTTCATTGTGTTGGAAATTCCGCATGTAGAAGCAACACGTTGTTGAACACTATAGGTATAAAATGCATGACTAACTAATGTAACAGGAATTGATTTTTTAATTTTATTTTGGGATAGGGATGCAACTTGGTGGTAAAGCATGTACAAGGCCCTGAGTTCAATCCCCAGCATCATGAAATAATATATTTTGTTTATTTATTTAGGTTTAAATAGCCACATACACCTA
Source organism: Tamias sibiricus (assembly GCA_025594165.1). Lineage (NCBI taxonomy): Eukaryota > Metazoa > Chordata > Mammalia > Rodentia > Sciuridae > Tamias > Tamias sibiricus. The sequence continues at coordinate 73,589,702 of CM046671.1, forward strand.
GTGCCATATTGAATGCTGAAGAATTATTTAACTATTGCCTAAAAATCATTAACATTCTTTAAGAGGAAAAATGAAAGAAGTGGGGTGACTCTTTGGAATAATCCCAGTGGAAACATTTCTCTTTTCCAGTATTTTAAAATATATATTCCTGAGAGGGGCTATCATACTGCAGCTGTTCACCCCCAGATGCTATTGGCATTTGGTGCAGACTGGTTTGAGAGTCTCCACCTTCTATCAATTGATCACATGGAACTCACCGTGAACCCTAAGTACAGAGGGGAAGAAATCTGCTCTTGCTAGACACACTGAGGAGAGGGCAGCCTCATGTGTATCTTGTTTGTGTTTTCATGGCCTCCTGGGCCAGGCCCCCACATACCACTCCCACCTGAGCAGAGGGGTGCATTTATAGATGGATCAGTCAAATAACACATAATTTCTGGAAAGCATCTCTGATTACATGGTGACCTTTAGGAATACTTCGCTGAAGGGATGAGCAATATGAATGAGCTTTCAGGGTCCCGTAGAGTTAAAATGAGCAGAAGCTGAGGCTGGGGTTGTGACTCAGTGGAAGAGCACTAGCCAAGCACGTGCGCGGCCCGGGTTCTATCCTCAGCACCACGTAAAAATAAAGGCATTGTGTACAACTAAAACAAATAAATAAATATTTTTTTAAAATGAGCAGAAGTTTAGCAAAAGTAGAAAAAGAGATCTCTAAACTGGAGGCCCCTGTCAAGCTTGCTGTATTTTCATTGATACTTCTCTGTCACAATACTTCAGACACCATTTGGATCTGTTGAGTTATCAGAGGAGGGCAGATTACACTGTGTTCTGGACTGATTGGAAAGCCACATTTTCCTGGGTCCCACTGAAGGTAACATTTGGTTACCACATAAATGCATCAGAAAAGGATGCCCAAATACAGCATATATTCTCTTCAAAATCAATAAGCCCCACCTTTCTCTTGGTAGTAGTGGACACAAAAAGTCGTATTTTAAGCCGGGCGCGGTGGCGCACGCCTGTAATCCCAGCACTTTGGGAGGCTGAGACAGGAGGATCGTGAGTTCAAAGCCAGCCTCAGCAATGGCGAGGCACTTAGCAACTCAGTGAGACCCTGTCTCTAATAAAATACAAAAAAAGGGCTGGGGATGTGGCCCAGTGGTCGAGTGCCCCTGAGTTCAATCCCCGGTACCAAAAAAAAAAAAAAAAAAAAAAAGTCGTATTTTCTCCATTTTGTTCACATGTTCCTCAGATCTCTGTTCCCTAATGGATTTCTCTCAGGTGGCAGGTTCTGTATTTTCTGAATTTTTGCTTCCCAATTCTGTCACACACATGTCTCAGTAAATCAGCTAAGTTATTTCTTTTCTTTTGATTTTTGTCAACACAAGATCACCGACGTGGTGAAAATGGCAGCAGGGTTTTTGTCCTAAATCCTATGTCCTGTATTCTGTGTCCACTATGATATATGCTATATTGGGGTTCACGGCTAAAGAGTTGACCTGTTTGTTGGGCAATGTATCATGATGTTTCTGGTAGATCGGAGTGGAAAGGAACAGAGAGAAACTGTGAGTTAAAAAAAAAAAAAAAAAAAAGCAGTATTCCAGGTGCCAGGGGGAGTATTTATCTGACTTGATGATGATACCACATCTGGAAAATCAGTCTCTATTGGGGTTACTGCCTCATTAAGTTAAAAAAAAAAAAAGTGTGGGAATATAGCTTAGTGGTAGAGTGCTTGCACAGCATGTGCAAAGCCCTGGATTGGAGCCCCAATACACACACACACGTGAGCAAACCCACACAATTGATTACTATTCTCTGTGAGAAGGAGAATTGTGTGGTGATGTGACTGGAATCTGCACCCTTGCCTTGTTCAATTACTCTATACTAGCAGGAGTATCTAGAATCCTGATCTGGAAATACTATATCTGGAAATAGCTCTGACAATACTTTGCTGAAGGGGGTGAGCCAATATGAATGGAGGTTCAGGGTCCTGTAAAGAAACCTGGAGGCAAGGTGGTATTTTGTTTCTGATTTGCAATTTCTAAGAGAATTTTCAACAGCACTCTTCTGTCCTATATGATCAATAGTCTCTTCCTCCATGAATTGGGTAGACAGTGAGGGGACTCAGTTATTTATTGAAGAAAATGAAATTTAGTTATGCAACCAGGAATTAGAAGACATATCCAGACTTTGGTCTGGAGTACACTGCTCAGAATCCCATTTATCTGAGAGCTGCGGCATTTAGTCTTAAGTAATTGGCAGTAACTAAAAGTCTCTGAATTTGTGCTTCTGTTCATATCCCAGCAAACCTTGGCAAATAGTGTCTCCTTAGGAAAGTGAAGAAAAAGATTCTGGACTATATTGCTGTCCCAGGAAGCTCCTAGAGGTATTTCCCATCCATACTCTGTCTAAGGAGTGACTTATGTGGATGATAGCCACATGATCCCTGGGCCTCTAGCCTCTGGTGGCGATCAGTCACGGGGAGAACTAGCCAGAGACTGAAGGGCATGGGGAAAATGAGGTCAGGGTATTTGACTTCTCCCTCTGTCCTTTTTGAGGAATAGCTACAAAATTGAAGCCTCATTCTGTTGGGTGTTTCAACATGTCACAGGATATAATAATGCACTCCATACTAACACAGGTGTTCAGAGCAATCACTGTATGGAGTCATTCATGTAAGCAGATGGTTCTAGCCAACATAGAATTTTAGTATATGCAATCAGAGTTTGATGTGCCAGGAGCTGATAAATGCAACAATTTCATGTAAATATCACTACACTGTGTTGATCATGCACCTTTGGCTGTTAAAGACAGTTTCATCACGTTACTATGATGCATCATTCACATACCTCTATGAGCTTAACAATGTCAACACGTCACTGTGGAAATTACTATGAGCTCCACATATTGTCACTACAGTGCTTTACACACATGTTACTCTACTCATCCATTTGCACATTTTGATCTGTAAAAACGATGTTTTATCATACATCAAAAAATAGGTAATACATGTACCACACAGTAACAAACATGGCCTTTTACAGAGGTATTATCTTATTGAATCATTCATGTACTTACTGTTAAACACAGAATTTAAAAATCAGTCACTAGAGGAATCAGATCCTTTACCACAACCTACTGAAGACCCTGTTTCTCCCAGATATCAATAGACCGGATGATTGACACACCTGCTTCTATTAAACAGGGACTTTGTATACAAAAGAAATTAATACATGCACTGCACTGCAAAACACAGTTTTCCACACAGTTATCACTATAATGATTCATTCATGCATCTAAGTCAATTTTTTAAAATATTTTTTTAGATACTGGTGAACCTTTATTTTATTTATTTACTTACATGCAGTGCTGAGAATCAAACCCAGTGCCTCACACGTGCTAAGCAAGTGCTCTACCACCGAGCCACAACTCCAGCCCCGCATCTGTCTCTTTATCACACTTCAACATAACTCAACGGAGAAAGCAATTCCTGGGTCCCAAGAGTGCTTCACACAATTGTCACCAAATGAATTTGTTCATCCTGATCCTGAAGAGTGGCAGCTCTGTGGTGATTCTACATTGAATATCCATGATCTAACACACTTAAGAGTACAGGTGGTAGATGAAGAAGGGGACCAACAACATCAAGAAGGAAAAAGACTTCAGAGGGTAGCCTATACTTGTCCCAACTGTAAAGGTGGCTTGGGAGAGGTACCAATCTTGGGAAAAAGAAGCAACACATTTGTCATAAGTTAGGATGTGGCAAGTCTATGGGAAGACCTCACATCTCAGAGGGCATCTGCATTGGCATTCTGGAGAGCATCCTTCTATTTGTAATTGGATGTTCTGTGGCAAAAGATTTACTTGATGTGCTGAATTACAGAGGCACAGAAGGACACACACAGGTGAGAAGAAATTTGTTCAAATGTTCAAAATGCTTTATGAGAAGTGACCACCTTGCAAACATATTAGAATACATCAAAACAAAAGAGTCATTCACTTTAATAATACAGTGCCAGCATCTGTGGAAGCTGGGCAAGATGATACTTTGATAACTGCAGGAAGAACAACAATTACCTTGCAAATATTCAACAAGCTTCTGTTTCAGGGGCAGGAACTGTTAATAACTTCTGCCACCAGCAATCAGGATATCCTTTCCAACACTGAAATACCTTTACAGCTTGTGACAGTTTCTAGAAATGAGACAATGGAGTAAATATTACACAAATACTTCTCACTGTGGTTCTTTTTATACAATAGAGAGAAGAAAATTATTCCTAAATAAATTCTTAGATATCTTTTTATTGGTGTGCAAACTTTTTGGATTGACAGTAACTTGGTTATACATGACACTGAAATGCATTACTTTATATGATATTCCATAATATATAAAAAAAATGGAAACATTGCGTTGGTTTTGTGGGTACTTTTGGAATCTAGAAGAAATTAAATTTTACCAAGTTATATAAAAAGAAATTTGAATTTAATGATGTGAATGGTAGTCTAACCAAATGCATCAATCCTGTGTGATTTAGTATACAAATGAGAACATGTTGGTACTTATTTGTTGTAAGATTTAAAAAAAATTGTGGGTGAAAGAAATCATGTTATGATAAAAAATTTATAATTTTCTTGATGACTGGAATTTTTATTATGCATAACTGACAAGTCAAGTTTCCAACCATGTGTTACATGGTGTAGGCTTTACTTAGCTTATCAATTTGTTATTTTGAAGCTAATTATTTTAATTAGATTAACTATGTACAATATTTTAAGCATTACTCTGGTAAGATTTTGAAAACTATATTTTAACATGGAACTCTAGGGATAGTCACCTTTTAAACCCCGTTGAAAAGCTATGTTTAAGATTTCATTTGCCAAAATAATGTCTTGTTAATATTCTTTCAATAACAATGTTGGGTAATATAACCAATGTTTTAAAAATTTTTAAATGTATAGGTTGAGGCTTTTGGGCGGTCATAAAATGTTAATAGTGAATTATCCCTCTTCTTGAATATTGGAGGACCATAAAAAATAAGATGTATTGTGTCTTAGCAGTGATTTTTATCCAATCTTGTTTCTAAAAACAATATATCTGGGACTGGGGTTGTGGCTCAGCAGTAGGGCACTCACCTAGCATGTGTGAGGCCCTGGGTTCACTCCTCAGCACCACATAAAAATAAATAAATAAAATAAATTTATAAAAAAGCCCAAATGTCTGCCAGGGCCATAAAAGCCATCACGTAAATTACTAGTAAAGTATAACATGCAGATGTAACAACATCACTTCCATAGGGATGATACTCCAACCATGTGGATATTAATCATGGAAAACTAGAGATTTTATGATTTTTTAAAAGTTTTTTTTCTAGGTAGTCAGTCTGCACTTAAATATCAATTATTTTCCTTTTTTGCTTCTTCCTTTAAAGTTTCTATGTATCCAATACATTTAATTGAGAAATGTGTGCTTTTTATTATGCTGTATTTTATTTTTATTTTAAATTATTGTTTATATTCTCAATTAAAAATGAACAAAATAAAGTTACATTGCTGGTATTATAAGACCTATACAATTTTCCTAAGTGTGTACCTATAATTGCAGCAGTTCACCTATTTTAAAAATTTGGAATTCTGTTCATTTGTTATCTTTAAGACCACTTCAGATTTAAAGGCTACCTTATTGAATGTGTAAAGTGTATTATAACAGTGTGGTAGTTAATAAAATACTATTCTTTTCTTTTTAAAAAATATTTATTTGCTTTTAGTTGTACAAAATACATTTCTTTTTATGTAGTGCTGAGGATCGAACCTGGGCCGCACACATGCCAGGCGAGCACTCTACCGCTGAGCCACAACCCCAGCCCCTATTTTTTCTTTTGAAAAACATAAATGGGTTCATTCATATGTATATACATATATCTGTTTAATACAGCATTAATATATGTTGTTACAGGAAGGAGATTGTATGCCACATAGCACTAAACACAGTGTTTTGCACCGTTGTCACTATATGAATTCAATACACATCAATATACATGGAATTTCAGCATATTTGACTGGAGAAGGTATTTCAGCCATAACACACTGCTAAACAGTGTATTGCAGTTGTAACTTTACTGATTCATTCACACATGTAAGCCTGTTAAATATAGTTTGGGCATGTATCACTAAGGTAACCAATCACGCACCCCACGGTGATTTAGAGTTACTATTACTCTGACTCATTCATTCAACTCGACATGTTAAACAGTTTTTAAAAAATATCACTGGAGAAAGTAGTGTAAGTCCCACACACTGCTGAACACAGTGTTTCATAAGTTGTCACTGATTCACTTATGTATCTAGCCTGCTAAACAGAATTTTAACATCTATCATGGCAGAGAGAAAGAAATGGAACATGCATTGCTTAGTAAAGGGTTTCACATACCTATCACATGTAACACATACACCTGCCTCTTTTAAGCACAGGGTTACAAATACATAACCATACATAGCTAACCCAGTCTTTTACACTTATATCCCTATACTGTGTAGCATACATACCAACTTTTGTTTGTTTCCACATATATCATCAAATAAATTACTACATGTATCATACACTGCTGATATTCACACAAATGTCTTTGTCAATGCATGTAACTAATTACCTTAGAGATTCAACATGTGTTACTGAATGCTATAACTTTATCCCACACTGCTTGTGCTTCACACATATACAACTAAACAAAGCAATGCATGTAGCACACTCTACTGAACATGCTACCAGCATATAGTAAAGCAAGTGTTTCAACAAATGCCACTGAACAAAATAGTATGTCGTGCACATATCCCTGTTCTCAAAAGCACTTGTACCACACCTGTATCTCAAGAGTACTATCCAGGGCTGGATGTAGCTCAGTGGAGAACATGTACCTCGCACTCAAGAGGCCCTGAGTTTGATCCCCAGCACTGAAAAAAAGAAAAAGTAGTATGTGCAGCACATACTGTAAAACAAGATATTTCTCACATATTAATCTATACCTAGTAGCATTCACCTGTAGTTCTAGCTACTCAGGAGGCACTTGAGCCCAGGATTTAAAGAGCAGCCTGTGCAACATAGAGAGACCTTGTTTCAAAATCAAACAAACAGTAAAATTCTATGCCCAGTGACATATGCACCTTGGGTGTTTTTTTGTTTGTTTGTTTGTTTGTTTTGTTTTGTTTTTTGTACTAGGAATTGAACCCAAGGTCTTGCGCATGCTAGGCATATTCTACCACTGAGCTACATGTACCCCAAACCTTTTTATTTTATTGTGAGACAGAGTCTTGCAAAATTTCCCAGTCTGGTGAGTAGCTGAGATTACAGCGTGCACCACCATGAATCTTCACTTATACTGAAAGCTAGTTTCAATGTACACAGCTAACACAATGTTTCACTTATATGTCTATACCCACAAACATACATATCTATCTGTATTAAACACAGGTTTCAACTCATGTCTAATCAATGTCCTGGAGGTACCACACAGTCCCACAGGTACCATGCACTCCTAAGCACAGTGTTTCACACACATGTAGCCATTACTAACCCAGGCACATAGTTCTGTTGTCCAGCTTTAACACGTACCATTAAACAAGCATATGCAGAACATGCCCCTAAGCACAGTGCTTTGCATCTCTATCACTACATTCCATAAGGCAGGCTCTGATAGAATTTGAATATATGTCACTCACAATGTACTATATGCACCACACATGGTTAACCAGGGTGTTCCACACACATATCACTCTTCTCATTATTGCACACACCTATTTATGTTAAATTCAGTGTTTCAACATATATCAGTAAGAGCAAGAGTGCAGGGCCCTACAGTACTGGTGTTTCACACATCTATCTCTAAACAAAGGAGTACATTTGCCATTCCTTTCTAAACAGCATGTATTTCAAATACATCAGCACAGATGATAAGTAGCACACCCACTTTTCACTACATACATATTTATTTACATACTTTCTAATATATATCACCAAAGAAAACTGTACATACACCACATGTTGGGGTTGAATTAGGATTAGGGTTACAGATTAGGATTTTAGGGTTAGGGCTAGTGTGTTAGGTTTTTAGAGTTAAAATTAGGGTTTGGATTTGGAATGGGATTGGGGTTAGGAATTGGATTTGGGTTTGGGGTTAGGGTTAGTAGAGTCGGAATTAGGGGTTCACTCAGGGCATGAGGGAGGGCTAAGTGTCAGGGTAGGGTCAGTGATGAGGAATTAAGCTAGTTTCAGGGGAAGGGTCAGAGGTCAAGATATCTTGAGACCTGTGGTCTCTAAGTACCTTACATAAGACTAATCACACCATATTTGTCTTTTTGTGACTGGTTTATTTTGCTCAGCACAATGTCCTCAGGACTCATCTGTTCACGTTCTATTTTCCCAGTGTCTCAAAAATGTCTGTTTATGGTCACTGGTTGGTTTGTTCTCATCAGAATTCTAACTAGTTCCATGAAGTGCATTGGGTGGATAATACTTTTTAATTCTTCTTTCATCTGCACAGACTCCTCCCCCCTTTGTTTTCATGTCCTCTGATAAAGAAATCAGGCCATTTGTACACAGAACTTTTAAAATTCTATATTGGGTCAATTGCATCCTCATCCTGTTGAAAATACTGTCTGGCCATAGTTTTTCTTGCAGTTGGTGGTTAAGTCTAAAAGTTTTATTAGATTCAGGTTCAATTTCTAAGCTAGGTTATCACATAAGGAGTATTGGGTTCTGACTGCATCACCTCAATAGGCACATCTTGTTCCTGTTTTAGTGATGACTGATCAGTGGTTTAGGTGGTGTTGTCCTTCTGTCTAGTTTACTAGCTCCTAACCAAGCCTTTGTTTATCAGGAAATACAAATGGAAATTTTGGATAGAACAAGACTAATACTGATCATTATAAATAAAATTTTATTCCCCAGGGACAATTTAAGTTTTTAAGACATGTGGCTGAATTTGTGGTTTATCCTACTCTGTGGAGTAGGAGTGATAGGAAACATTTTCAAATACAGAAGCCAAAAACATAACAACCACAATTCTACTGTATTGACCTGCTTCAGGATCTCCTCCGTGTCCCTTCATCATTGCCACACTTTAACAAGCAACAGTCACTGTTCCCTAATGAATAGGACACAGGTTTATCATTACCCTTATTACCAATTCCTCTACTGTTCTTAGGCAGATTCCATTTTTAAAATGCACTTTTTTTTTAATTTTGAACACTCTAATAGGCTTTATTTATTTATTTATTTATTTGAGAGAGAGAAGTTTTAGGTCACAGCAAAACAGAGTGGAAAACACAGCCTTCTTGACTATCATCATTTAATGTCAGAGAACACATTTGTTAGAATAAATGAACCAATATTGACACATCATTGTCAACTAAAATCCATAGTTACATTAAGATTCACTCTTTGTGTTATATGGATTATGGGTTTTGACAAATGTACCATGACATGTATTATCATTATGGTACCACTGCCTTAAAAGTCCTCTATGCTCCATCTACTCATTTTTCTCTTTGCCCATCTTCTGCCAATCACTCATCTTTTTACTGTCTTCATAATTTTGTCTTTTCCCAAATGTCATACTTGTACTCAGAATCAGTGCGTAAACTTTTTTGTTTGAATTCTTTCTCTTTGCAATATGCATTTTAGATTCCTCCATGAAAAATATGCCAATTTAACACTCTGGAGCTGGAATTTATTATACTGGACATGAAAGGTCTATAAGAATTAAAACACCACCTAAAAGGGATAGGACCAGGCTGAACAAAGAACTTCCTTGGCATAATGAGCACAGGTGTTTCCTGTCTTTAGGAACTGCCTTGCTATCTCCTTTGGAGCCAGGCAAGAGAGGCCTTGCTCTGAGCCTGACAGCCCATCCCATTTCATAACCCAAGCACTTGCAGTGCTCTGTCCAGGCTCAGCGCTGGCACAGAAGACCTGAGCATTCACTCTCCTATGGAACACTGTTCACCAAGGGAGGGGATTACCACATCTCTTGACCTATTTTCTCAAAATATGAGGCATCTGCATAAGAAGGCGCTGGGCCCATGTCCAACTAGACATTCTTCCAACTAAAGGAAGGACTTGAGAGAGGAAACAGGAAAGAGAACAAATTTAATCCGCCCACCAAATCCTTACACTTGGATAGTATGAATGCAATAGGCTCTGGCCTAATTAAAATATTAATATTTGGGCATTCATTTTCTTGCTTCTTTTAATGTTCCAGTTCTGATTCCAAGTTATTTCACATGACAGTGGTGTTCACCATAATTGCACAAGGTATCTGAGAAACATTTTGCAATACTGAATGATGCATATTATTCTTAAATTTATGGGTATGTAGGGCTAGATGTAACAAGCATCAGTATAGTCAGTAAAACACAAGTTAAATGCAAATTTTAGTTAAAACATAATTGATTAGTGATTTTGCTGAAATGAAGGTCAAAAATTAACATAATATATGTGCATTTATTTTATTACACATCCTTAAATCACCATCTCATCATCAGAACACCCAGACATGTATAATTGTAATCACATTCAATGATCTTGACATTTTGTCAATTTTCATCTTGGTGAAAAAATAGAGCTTTAAACTCATTTTAAAAGCTTAACATTACAAGCTGGGCGCGGTGGCGCACACCTGTAATCCCAGTACTTGGGAGGCTGAGGCGGGAGGCTGAGGCAGGAGGATCGCGAGTTCAAAGCCAGCCTCAGCAATGGCGAGGCACTCAGCGACTCAGTGAGACCCTGTCTCTAATAAAATACAAAAAAAAAGACTGGGGATGTGGCCCAGTGGTTGAGTGCCCCTGAGTTCAATCCCTGGTAAAAAAAAAAAAAAAGAAAGAAAAAAAGAAAAGAAAAAAGAAAAAAGCTTAGTATTAAAAAGGTGCATTTGCCAAGATTCATAGAATTATTTTTTTTCTTTTGGTACTAGGGATTGAACACAGAGACTCTTTACCACTGAGCTACATCCCTAGACCTTTTTTATTTTTTATTGTTAGACAAGGTCTCACTAAGCTGCTTCAGGCCTTGCTAAATTACTGAGGCTGGTCTCAAATTTGCCTCCTTCTTCCTCAGTCTCCTGAGTCCCTGAGATTATAGGCATGCCCCATGCACAGCACAGAATGTTCTATGTGACAATTTTTTCACTTGACTTGTAACCTAAATGCCTCCTTTACATTTTTGCCGCAGGCCCTGCAAATGTTAAGAAAGCACATAGGAACTGCTTTTGTGCTTGATTTTAAATGCCAAGGACCTCCACATTTTTAAAGGCCTCATTGTTTATTACTTTTCTCTCTGGGATCTTCAAACCATTAAGGTCAAAAACCATTTTCTCCCTCTAAGGCATATGTGACTTTTCACTTTATTTTCAAGTGAATGCTTTCACTGTTTTGGACTTAGGAAGCTTTTGGTCTTCAAAATATTCAACAATGCAGTGAGGAAGTCAAATGACTGTGACATGAGATGTTTAATGATGAGGAGTTTTCCCAGAGAAAGGCAACTATATTTGAGGAAATTACTTAGTACAAACATTTCCCTGGATCTGTTTAGTACCAATTTTACTATACAATTTTTCTTAATAAAATTTCAAATGACCTGAAAAGGACAGGAATATAAACATATGTTTTCATACTCTACTTACATGTAGGATAAAACAGAGGTGGAGAGAGTTGACATGCCCAAACCACACACCAACCAGTTCAGGAGACATCGGGTTGAAACATGAATCCTTGTCTATAAAGCTACATGTGGAATTGTTTGTTTGTTTGTTTGTCTTAAAGGAAACTATAGGAAAAAAAGGAATACATTTCTGGAAAAGTGAGCTACTTGCAAGTGCTTTTAAGATGAAAGAAGAGAGTTGTTTAGAATGTTCTTAACAACATTCCTATCATTATTACCATGATCATCAGAATCAGAATCACTCAGTCAAAGGGGGCCCTACATCAGTATCAACCAGGTTAACATCAAAAGATAAAGTATAGGGAAGTTGATACACCCAAACAAACGAGGTACAGAAATTTCAAATCATACTTCAATATGTCACTTTAATATCTCTGGTTCTTTTATTACCACATTCTAAGTAACCCAGGGCCTCATGCATCTAAACACATTCTTTATCATGAAGCTACACCCCAGACACCCATGAAAATGTTTGGGTAGTCACATCAGCGTGCACTTGAAAATATTATGTGCTTAAATTTTTTTCCAAACTGCTTCTAGTTCTATATAACATGGCCCCATCTGCCTCAATATAAAACTTAGAAGATTTGACCTGTTGTGGTTTTTTTAAGAATATATTTACAACACCAGTGGTTTTGTTTATAGCTATCCATCTCATCTCACTCCTGCCCTAAATTTAAAAATGCCCACTGTTCAACTTTAAGATCTCTATAAAGCTACAATCATCAAGATGAATTGGTATTAGAAAAGAGATAGACTTGTAGATCCATAGAACACAAGGGTTTATCACAGACCCCCATAGATTATGGCCAATCAATTTTTTTTAACTTGTGGTCAAATGCACATAATTTAAAACTCAATGTCTTAAACTATTTTTAAGTTTACAGCATAGCACTGTTAAATATATTCACATTGTTGTATAACCTTTAGAACTTTTCACCTTGAAAAATAAACTCTATATCCAGTAAACAACAACTCCCCATTTCCCTTCCCCAACCCCTAGCAATAGCTTTCTACTTTTTGTCTCTGAATATGACTACTCTAAATACCTCATGTAAGTGAAATCATACAGTACTGTTTCTTTTTCTTTCTTTCCCTCTCTTCCTCCCTCCCTCCCTTCTTTCCTACTTTCTTTTTTTCCTACCTTCCTTTCTTTCTGGTACTAGGGATTGAACCAAGAGATGCTCTACCACTGAGCCACATATCCAGTCCCTTTTCATTTATTTTTTAAATTTTGAGACAGGTTCTCATCAAATTGCTTAGACCTCACAAAGTTGCTGAGACTGGTGTTGAACTTGGGATGCTCCTGTCTTAGCCTACCGAGTTGCTGGGATTACAGGCATGCACCACCATGCCAGGTCAGTACTTACGTTTCTGACTGGCTCATTTCCTATAGTGTGTCCTCAAGGCTCATCCCTGTCATAGAATGTGTCAGAATTTCCTTTTTGAGGTGGAAAATGTATGTATGCACCACATTTTATCTATTCATCCACTGATGGACACTTGCATTGCTTCCACATTTGGCTACTGTGAATAATGCTGTCATGAAGATGGGTATATATATATATATATATATATATATATATATATGTATATATATACATACATATATATACATATATATGGCTGGCTTTGAACTCACAATATATATATATATATATATATATATATATATATATATATATATATCTGTTCAGTTCCCTGATTTTGATTATTCTGGATATTTTCCCAGAAGCAGAGTTGTTGAGTAATAGAATTATTCCATTTTTAATCTTTTTGTGGAGCCACTTTTTTCCTCAGTGGGTATACTATTTTATCTTCCCACCAACAATACACACTGCTCCAATTTCTCTCCCTCCTCATCAACTTGCATTATTTTCTGTTTTTTTTTTAATAGTAGCATCCTGATGGGGATTAGGTAATGACCAATTGATTTTTTGACAAAGGTGCAAAAGCAATTCAAGGAAGAAAGAACAGTCTTTCCAAAAAATACTGTTGGAGCAATTAGGTGTCCTACAAAAAAGTGAACCTTGACCTAAATTGTGATGGCCACATGAATCCATATTTTTAAAAAAGTCAGTTTTACTGTGGGTTAAAAAATAAGATTAAAATACATAAAGTAAGTCCATTACATGTTAACATAAATAACATAGTTTTTTGAAAATTAACTATATTTCCAAAAGAAAAAATTTTAGTGAAAAGAGTAGCTTTGTTTTAAATTTTTTTTGGTACTGGGGATTGAACTCAAGGGCACTTGACCACTGGGCCACATCCCCAGCCCTTTTTTGTATTTTATTTAGAGACAGGGTCTCACTGAGTTGCTAAGTGCCTCACCATTGCTGAGGCTGGCTTTGAACTCACAATCCTCCTGCCTCAGCCTCCCAAGTGCTGGGATTACAGGCGTACGCCACTGTGCCCGGCTTTTGTTTTAAAATTTTGCAAAGCTCTTTAACATCTGCCTGAAGAGAGAGGACTTTGGGTTCTCATATCTGTTTCTGCTTTTTTTTTTTTTTTTTTTGTGGTACCAGGGATTGAACTCAGGGGCACTCGACCACTGGGTCACATCCCCAGCCCTTTTTTTTGTATTTTATTTAGAGACAGGGTCTCACTGAGTTGCTAAGTGCCTCGCCATTGCTGAGGCTGGCTTTGAACTCGCGATCCTCCTGCCTCAGCCTCCCAAAGTGCTGGGATTACAGGCATGCGCCACCGCGCCCGGCTTCTGTTTCTGCTTTTGACTGGTTTTGACTTATGTCACGTAGCCTGGGAAAGCTCTACAGAATACCCATGAGACAATGAGAGTGAATTGGGCAAACCATTCTTTGCATTAAGAAAACTTTCGACCCCATGGACCACTCCTAAAATAATAGGTGTGGGGGTTCTTTGGACCACACATTGAGGACCAATAGCCTATGTTATAACTTTGCACTAGGGGAAAGGCTTTTCTTCTTATTGTTGGTTCCAGGAAAAACACTACTTTATACTCCACAGAAATAAAAGCATTTAATATACTTATTGTTGGAATTACACCAGACAGTCATCATTTTAAAAGTCAAACTCATATACATTGTAATCAAGTGGTCATTTCATTTATGATTTGCAGCAATGACCAGCCTTAGAAACATTTCAAAAAAATATTGTTTTCATCCTATGGAAGTAGGAATAGCCAGGAGGACATGGCACATGCCTATAATCCCCGAGGTTTGGAAGGTTGAAGCAGATAGATTGAAACTCAGCAATTTAACGAGACCCTGTCTCTAAATAAAATATAAAAAAGGATTGGGGATGTAGCTTAGTGGTTAAGCACCCCTGGGTGCTGATTGGGCTGAGGGGAACAGCAGTAATATTCATTATTCAAAATTTTAGCTGGGACCAGTGGCGCCTTCCTGTAATCCCAGCAGCTCAGGAGGCCCAGGCAGGAGGATTGCAAGTTCAAAGCCTGCCTCAGCAAAAGTGAGGCTCTAAGCAACTCAGTGAGACCCTGCCTCTAAATAAAATACAAAATAGGGCTGGGGATGTGGCTCAGTGATTGAGGGCCCCTGAGTTCAATCCCTGGTACCAAAAAAAATAAAAATTAACATTACCATTCCTTTTTTTCTTTTTAAGTGAATAACAGGATTATTTGCAAGGAGTGACCTACCTTGGTTGAAAAGATACTTCCATACAGAATGGAAGCAGTGTTATATGAGCAATAATGTTATGTGAGCAGCACTGTTCTTCTTGGAAGCTACTCACAGCCTTTCACACAGAATATTTTACTTCCTCAGAAACTTCCTGAAACCTATGAGAAGCTTATTTGAGGATGGCCTTTTGCAATTTACATGTAACCTCAAAATTCTGAAATTTTGACTAGAATGGATAGCAGCATCAGGGAAGGAAGTATTTCCTGTCTCTGAGATGGTTAGGCAAAGCAGAGGGTGAGGCAGATTGATACTCATACCCTGGTTCTGTGCACTTAACCAGTATCTCAAATGATAAAGGCTATTAGAGGGGACAGTTTGATCTGGTCTAAAACTATATTGGGAGTTGTCTGTATTTCCCCAGTGAACAGGCTCATTCTCCAAATTGGAGACTCGCCAACTAGCTAACGTGGTGGGTGTTAGACTGCTTTTCCCAGCTAGTCTCTACACAGTCAAGGCAACCAGGAAAGAAGGGAAAAAGGCTAGAACACCAAGAATCCCCCTTGTCCTAGGAAACTGTGAATGAAGGGAAAGTTTTTCTACTTTTTCTTTTTCTTTCTTTTTTTTTTTTTTTTTTTTTTTTTTTGTGGTGCTGGGGATTTAACTCAGGGACTTGTGTATGCAAGGCAAGCACTCTACCAACTAAGCTATATCCCCAGCCCAGTTTTTCTACTTTCATAAGGCTTTGTAGAGACCCTCAAGAGTCTGGACACTCAGACTCTTTGGTGGCACATGGCACCAAAGTCAGGCCCAATATTCAGAATATATGAAGAAGTCTTACAATTCAATGTCAAAACCACAAACCATCCTATTAAAATATGGATAAAGGATTTGAATAGACATTCCTCCAGAGAAGATACTATACAAATAGGCAAGAAGCATATGAAAGATACTCAACATCATTAGTTGTTAGGGAAATGCAGATGAAAACCACAATTAGGTATTGCTTCATGTCACAGGGATAAATATAATTTGCAATGGAAAATAACAAATGAGGACGAGGAGAAACAGACCCTCCTACACTGCTTATGAAAAATGTGAAATGGGGTAGCCACAGTAGAAAAGTTTGGTGGCTTCTCAAAATATAAAATAAGTTATCATATGATCCAGCAATTTTACTCCAAAGTATACACCTCAAAGAATTGAAAAAAAAAAAAGGTTCAGGCAAAACTTGCACATAAATATTCACAGAAGCTCTACTCATAAGAGATAAAAGGTAGAAATAACCCAAATGTCTGTCAAATGATGCATGGATAAACAAATATACAAGGAAAAATTTGACACATGGATTAAGCTTGAGGACACAAAAGAACAAATATTGGATTTTTTTTTTCACTTATTTGAGGTGACTAAATAGTCAAATTCACAGAAACAAGAAAAATGGTAGTTGCCAGGGGAAGAGGGGTGTGAAGTGGGAAGACAATCTTTCATGGATTTGGTGTTCCAGCTTGGAGAGATTAAAAAGTTCTGAACAGGATGATGGTGATGGTAGTACAAAAATGTGAATGTATTTAATTCCATGGAAACCCTTAACCCAAGTTGATTCTGTTATGGGTTTTACCACAATTTTTAAAAAGAAATGAAGTTTTGATAGATGCTACAATATGGATAAATCCAGAAAACATTATGCCAAGTGAAAGAAGCCAGACATAAAAGGTCACATATTGTATGATTCCATTTATATGACACCTCCCTGGAAATGGAGTACAGGTTGGTGGTTGCCAGGAGCTGGGGGAGGAGGGATCAGGGGGTGACTGACTGCTTCATGGGTACAATGGCAGACTCCTTCAGTGTGATGAGAATGTTTTGGAACCAGATAGAGGTAATGGTTGTCACAACCTTGTGAATTTACTAACTGTCATGAAATGTGTGTTTTTAAATAGTTAAGTTTATTTTATGTGAATTTAACAATTGTCTTAAAAAAAATGCAGGAGAGGCTCCAGCAGGGTGAGCAAGGGTCATCTTCATCTAAAGATCTCTTTTTGTTCTTATCATTAAGTAACTATGTAATAATATTTTCTTAATTGTTGCAGTCAATATCCTTTTTTCAGAACTAAGATGCTTGGGAAATAAGATGAGGAACTGGGTATTGCAAACAGATCACTTTGGAAGATCAGGTGGCCAGAGGTGACCTGCAGAAAAGGCAAGAGCATAGATTGAGAAATGTAGAACAAAGGAGAGTAGAGAAGTTATGCAACCTCCAGGAACGATCTGTTGAGCAAGTACACATTTAAAGGCCTGATAAGAGGTTAGACTTCCAGCAGCCACTCAGATGGGAGTGGATTTGGTGTTCCAGCTTGGAGAGATTAAAAAGTTCTTGGTATGTGGAAATTAAAAGCTAGAGAATTGAGGGATATCTGATTTATGCCTAGAAACATAGGCACACAGCACATGTCTGCCTGTGGAGTGAAATTCTGAAAAGACTGATGCCCAGAACAGAATGTAGACTCCCCCAGCAGCAGCACCTTTCCACCCTGAGAAACATTTTGATTCTCCATCTAGACAGCCACCCTCCTACAGCATCAGAAGAGAGGGATTCCCACAAGGTAGAGGCTGGTGTCTCTAAATCCAGACCAAAATCCTTGCTTGTAGTCACACTGTGAGAGAAGGGTGAAGCCCCGGAAGTTGCAGGGAATGTGGTATGAGCCACAATAGGAGTTACTAGGGAAGGGTGGGAAATAATGGACACTGTCACTTTTTCCAGTTAGAAGCAAATGTTGGAACCTCAGAAACATGAAACTCTTTAGTTACTAGGACCATGGATAACTTCAAAGCATAGTTGGGAGACTGCTCCGTGCAGGCAGGAGCTCGGCTGATTCATAGCCTGACTCCTAGTGTTGAGAATACCATCTGTCCCTTTCTAGTATTTTTGTGGACACTCTACAAGGTACACATTTACCTTTTGTTTGCCTGTTTTTCTTTTTTTAGTATTTATTTTTTAGTTGTAGTTGGACACAATACCTTTATTTTATTTATTTATTTTTATGTGGTGTGAGGATTGAACCCAGGGCCTTGCACGTACTAGGTGAGCACTCTTCTGCTGAGCCACAATCCCAGCCCCTGTTTTTCTTTTTTGAGATGGAATTTCACTAAGATGCTCAGGCTGGCCTGGATCTCATGATCCTTCCACCTCAGCTTCCAAAGTAGTGGGATTAAAGACATGAACTAGAGCTCCTGGCCCAACAGTTTGCCTTTTAAAACTGAAAGAGATCCAGCCATGGGATTTGACTTCCAAATACAGCTCACTGGCTTCACACCCTAAAGGCAAAGTCAGGGTGGAATGACACGTGATCTCATATTCACGTAGACACCAGGTGCTACGAGCCCATCACAGGACACCATAGGAATAGTCCTACTTTGCACATTAATAAGGCAAGCAGGTTGAGAAACCCCTTTAAAAGTAGTAGAGAAGCTCAAGCCAAACTCTCACCCACCATCTGTCAGCTTCTCCATCCAGTGATGTAGGCTTCTGTATAATCTCCCATTCTAAAAATCCTCTGCTCCATTTTCAATATTAAATATTGTACACAGGGGCTGGGGTTGTGGCTCAGTGGTAGAGTGCTTGCCTGGCATGTGTGAGACCCTGGGTTCAATTCTTAGCACCACATACAAATAAATAAATAAAGTTCCATCAATCACTAAAAAAAAAAAATTGTACACAGACTATTGTTAGCATAAACTGTGCCCTTGGACACAATTACCCACAACAGACACTCTAAAAATCAGAGTACCTGAGATCATGTGCATCCTTATTAATTATGGAAAACAAAAACAAAAACACACACACACACACACACAAAAATACACACACACACACACACACACACACACACACACACACATCCTAAAAGGCAAAGAGACAGAAAATTGGAAACAAGTTAAAACCTACCCATAGGAGAAAGATGAGGAAGCCAGGATCTACACAGATACATGGATACTTGGCCGTCTCTCTGCTTGGCCAAACTTAGCCAGATCCTGAACCTCCTCCTAGGCCCAGCTGTGCACTTCCTTGTAAAATCCAGTTTTAGAAAAGAACACTGCTGTCATTTTAACAAGAAATCCCATCCTTCACATATGATCAGGTTCTTCATCCCCCAAATTGCCGGGTGATGCCTGATCACAGTGGCCTGCCTTCAGCAAGAATCCTGTTAGGGGAGATTAGTCAGAGTCCCCCTTGCCCCTGAGGGCTCCTTTCAGTCTTTTTCTGTCCTCTGATACCCTACCAGGCTGCTTGGCTCTCCATTTCCACTTGCCATGCTTTATTCAGAGATAAGCCCAATCTCTTGCCCACATAGTAGGACCTTGAACAGTGGGCCCTATATACTGATTGCCATGGTCCTGAATAAAGTGTGCCTCACACAAGTGTCACTGGGTAATAGTTTTTTACTTATCAATCCTCACAAGAACAAGGTTTGCTCTTGTGGTGTAACTAGGCTCTATCAGCTTTGAGGTGACCTGGCACTTGCTCCCTGGTGGAGCCTGTCCTGCTCTGACCTTCAGGATACCCCTCATGTCCCCTGCTCACCTGCCACCATCAGAAGAACTTCATTCTGGCATCCTTGTGTGGTGCAATCCATGAACTCTGCTCACTCCCTGCTCTGACCCGATCTCACATCACATGCACACTTCCTTCAAAACACTCTCAGGATTCAGTTGCTCATTCCCTGAGCCACTGCCACCCCCACAGGACTCTGGCTGCATCTCCCAACTGGTTTCCTTGTGTCTCCACTGTACTGTAAAGTATTTACTCCATCTGTAAATAGCCCTGCATCCTGTCCTCTACACTAGAATTGGAGATCACTGCAAAGATCAAGTCAGTGTGTTCAAGGCCTGTACCACCTAGAGAAGCTGGCTGCCTCCCAGAACCCCTCCTAACGTGTAAGAGCCCTAATAAGGAGATAGCTAAGATGGCGGCTAGCTGAGAGCCATAAGAGGTGTTTCAGTATTTTCACCTGATATTCATGCATTTATCTAAGAATCTTTCTATGCCCGTGAACACTATGTGACGCACCTGTAAGTTTGAGCTGTTAACATGTGTATACTTGTTAAGGCAAAAAGTATATAACCAGGTTAGGTTGGTTAGAAGTGGTGTGGTTGGAGTTGGAGAGGTTGTTGGAGCCAGAGAGAGAAGTTAGAAGAAGCAAGAATAAAGAGCCTATTCATTTTTCAGTCTGCTTCCGAATTCTTTCCCACGGTATCATTGCTGCAGGCGATAGCTGCAGGCGGCAACACTAACGGACCTGTCTTTCCCTGAGCTGCTGTTTTTTCTGTTTTAGATACTCAATCCCCCTTTCTATCTCCCCACAGCTGCTTCCTCCCCATCATTCAGATATTTACTAAAATGTCTACTTTTTAGTGAGGACAGCGCAAATATCAGGTGAAGCCTCCCCACCAAAATTCCCTACCTCAATTTTACATGGCATTTACTAGTACTTGAAGTGATTGTTTTTTGTTTTTTGTTTTTTTTTTTTTTTGGTGTGTGTGGGGGGGGATACCAGGGATTGAACTCAGGGGCACTCGACATCTGAGCCACATCCCCAGCCATATTTTGTATTTTATTTAGAGACAGGGTCTCACGGAGTTGCTTAGTGCCTTTCTTTTGCTGAAGCTGGCTTTGAACTTTGATCCTCCTGTCTCAGCCTCCTAAGCCACAGGTATTACAGACATGAGTCACTGTGCCTGGCAATGATCTTATTTTTTATTTGAATGTTTATTCCCATTTTTGTGCTTTATTTAAAAAAGTATTCTTTTTAGTTACACATGACAGTATAATCCCATTTTTTTCTCAGATGAATATAAGCTTCTTGTAGGCAGGGTTCTATCCATCTTGTATTTAGAACAATGCCCAGCTCACCACAGGTAGTAAATACAGGAGGAAAAAAAAGTAACAAACCAAATTGTTCACACTGGTTTTACTGAGGACAAAGAAGGCAGGAAAGATGAGAAAAATAAGACTGTAAAATAAAAAGAAAAATGGCAAGAATGCATGTGTATATATAACACTGAGTGTATGTATATATGTGTGTATTTATTAAGATAAAAATCAAAGGATGATCCAAAAGCATCAGTTGTAGTTATCAAGGTGATGAGATTGCAGGTGATGGCTATTTTCTTTAATATATTTTATGCTAGTAAAAAAATTCCCAATTAAGTTATATTTACTTCAGAGGAAACAAGAGCATGTTGTGGAGACACACAAGCCTGGACTGGGGTTCAAATATAGGCTCTGCTCTTTCTGGCTGTGAAATAGAGGCAGGTCATGTGACCCAGCTGAGCCTCAGCTTCTCCATCTGTAAAATGGTCCTGACTTGGCATCTACCACACAAGGCTGCTATAGGAATACATGAATTAAATCTTGTGAGACAGTCCACCATGCTGACACACATCAGTTTTCTACTGTTAAAGTGCTTTGTCCCTTGGATTTCATAGCAGTAACAATGATTACTAGGTCTCCTCTGTCTTTTTTGGTACCAGGATTGAACCCAGGGGAGCCACATCTACATTCACACACACACACACACACACACACACACACACACGCACGCACGCACGTATATAGAGAGACAGCATCTTGCTGAGTTGCTGAGGCTGGCTATGAACTCATGATCCTCTAACCTCAGACTCTTGAGCCACTGGGATTACAGGCATGTGCCACCATGCCTGGCTCTTTGTGTGTTTCTTGATCTCTGAAGATGTACTTTGAAAACCTGAACACACCTGGCAGAGGTCCCATCTTGAGCTCCTATAGCTGGCGTTCTGTCAGTTAATATCAGACCAAGTGCAAGTCCCTGTAGAGGAATGTCCATGGGCATGAGTCATAGAGACACAACAGGTGAGCCTGTGAGGGAAGGAGCTGAGCACATCAACAGGAAAAGGACAGAGTACCAAAGACAAAGGTGACAGGCCAGCCCTGCCCTGCTGTCAGCAGCAGTCTAGCCATCTGGAGATGCAGTTGAGGACATTTCTAATACAAGAGTTCCCTAGAGACATAACAGATTCCTCAGCCCCCTCCTTCTTGGGCTTCTGTGACTGCCTGTAAGAGTCCTTAGCAAGCAGGAAAAACTCCCATGTAAAAAATATGAGAATATTTCATGCATTTAAAAAAAACAAGAGGGATGGAGGGGGCCACCCATCTGGTATGTCCAGGACTGCCCTGCTTTTAATAATGAACTTCCCACACATCCTGGTAACACTTAGTCCCATGCAAAACAGGTCAGGGCATTAAAGGTTATGAGGCAGGAGGTGAATTTGAGGATCACCTTCCTCACTCTGTTGCACTAATACCATGAGGTACTAATGAATCAACCTGATCTGATTTCTACAATACAAAAAAAAAAAAAAAAAAAAAAAGCCAGCCCTTGTGCTAACAGGTTTTACACATAGTAGGTAATTAAATTGGACTAGATACAGTCTGCATGTTTACCTTATTTTCCATCATATAACAACACTAAATAGCATCATGATTTCATAAAATGGATGTCTCTATTAGTGGATTACTAGGTGTTGAAATATACTTTAGTATGCTTATGAAAATATTTGTATAAAGAATTTTATCCTCCACATATTTAAAAAATATTTTTAGTTGTAGATGGACACAATACCTTTATTTTGTTTATTTATTTTTATGTGGTGCTGAGGATCGAACCCAGTGCCTCACACATGCTAGGCAAGTGGTCTACCATTGAGCCACAACCACAGCCCCTATCCTCCACATATTTAGAAAAGTTTACTCTTAATACCCACTACTGAGAATTCTTAGGGTGGGAAGAGGTGGGAGGCAATCTTTGGGCTGTTACATTTCTTATAGGAGAGTGCCAATGAACCCATATCATCCATTGTAAAATCGATAAAATCCCTGATAAATTCTCTGGTCATCTGATATCACCTATAATATTTCAATACATCTCTCTGGTTGAATGTATTAATCAACTGATGGACTGTACATCTATCTGATTTGGCAACATTGTATTTTCATTTGAGTTTATCTTCTCTGTTTTATGGGCTTCAATAGGATCAATGGGTCCCAAATCAGATTATAAGAAACCCCAGCTTTCCACACAGGGTACAACTGGTCATTGGTGTTAACTCAGGTCATGGCAGAGAAGTTGCATTTCATGGAAACAAAGCTAAGCTTGGAATTGCACTGTGACCAATGACTTAATAACATCAAATAAGTCAGACCCTGATAAGTACCCTTAAAGGCAAAAAGCAAAGGTAACACACATTAAGCACTTGAACAGTCATGATCCCAGTCATTGTTTTTGAGATTATGAAAGGATAATAGAAAACAGCTCACCCAACCACGTCATTTCATAAATGAGTCTATAAAGATGAAGTAACTCAATGAAAATGGAACTGCTTTTTGTGGCTCCATGTGTGGAAACTAGGCAACAATAGAACTAGAGCTTTACAGTGATTTTGAAACCTGATTTCATACCAATGGGTCAAATATCAGGGCAATGACTTTACCCACTCAACATATCCTAGGAGGAAATGAAATAAGATTGATTTAATTTAGCACTATATATTATTAGCACAAAGGTTTAAGAATAATTTCTTTCATTTATTTATTTATTTATTTATTTATACATACCGGGGATTGAACTCAGGGGCACTCAACCACTGGGCCACATCCCCAGTCCTTTTTTGTATTTTATTAGAGACAGGGTCTCACTGAGTTGCTAAGTGCCTCGCCATTGCTGAGGCTGGCTTTGAACTTGCGATCCTCCTGCCTCAGTCTCCCAAGTGCTGGGATTACAGGCATGCGCCACCTCGCCCGGCTTAAGAATAATTTTAAAAATAAAATAGTTTGACGAAGAGAAATATGGAATACTTTGGAAATTTCTTCTTTTTTGTGTGTGTGGGGGATACTGTTGATTGAACCCAGGGATACTTTACCACTGAGCTACATCCTCAGTTCTTTAATTAATTTATTTTTTTAAAGGCAGAGGAGAGGCAAGCACACTCCCCCTGCCTCTATTTTATTTATTTTTATGTGGTGCTGAGGATCGAATCCAGTGCCTCACACATGCTAGGCAAACGTTCTACCACTGAACTACAACTGCAGGCCCTAACTTTTTTATTTTAGGACAGGGTCTTGCTAACTTGTTGAGGCTGGCCTAGAACTTGCAATCCTACTGCCTCCCCAGTTTCTGGGATTATAGGTGTATGCCACCACACCTGGTTGAAATTTTCTTAAGAACTGTAGTAAAAGCAGAGTATCCAAACCGGAATGGTGGCGCATACCTGTAATCCCAGTAGCTAGGGAGGCTGAGACAGGAGGATGGTGAGTTCAAAGCCAGCCTCAGCAATTCAGTGTGATCCTGTCTCTAAATAAAAAGGGGCTGGGTATGTGGCTCAGGGTAAAGTGCCCCTGGGTTCAATACCTGGTACCTCCCCCCAAACAAACAAACAAACCCAAAGTATCCCACGATTCCTTCACCTGTGACAGTGCTGCCACATGAAAAAAATGCCACAAACTCTCAACTCTGAGCAGTGTGCATCCCCCTCTGCTCGTGCTAGTGCTTAGTCCCTCCCAAAATATTGCCCTATTCTTGGGCCAAGTCTCAGTGACATGTCCAGCGATCTCAAGGCAAGTCCACTGGTACTCTTGGGCATCTCTGGTGGTGGTGCCTTTCACTGTGATGCCCCCACACCCTTAATTCCAGGATGCAAGGCTGTGCTGTCTCTTGGCCTCATAGCTATCACTGCTGTTCTCACCCCTAGGATGGGAAGGATGCCCCTCTCCCATTTTGGGTAATCTGGGCCCCAGTGCACTGAAAGTCTATTGCATCTAAATCAGTATTTTGTCCATTACTCATGAAATTTGACATATCCAATTTGTGAGACAGTATTGACACGTGGTCAGCAACTGGATCATTCTACATGGGCCTGAGCACTGGCACCACTTACTGGCTGTATGGTCTTGGGGCCACAGCTAATTTCTGTTTCCCTGTATTTAAAATGCAGCCAATGCTTACAGTTTGTCCTGACAACTCAATGGCTGGCATGCAGTTAGCTCTTGTTAAAGTATGCCTCCTCTCTGTGAGTTGACACTGGTACACAATTGCAATGAGGCACACAATTGTCCTCAAGATGCTTGCAGGCTAGTGGGTCAGTGGATCTGTTTAAGTTCAACCACTTTCATAGATGAACAATAAAAAGTATTGTTCTCAAAAAGACAAATGTCTATACAGAAAAAGAGGCTGCTGGTATACAAAGAATCGTAATAGCTACAACAAAAAAGAAATGTACACAAGGATAAAAGACCAGGTAACCTAAAAGTTATACTAATGTGACCTCGGCTGCACTGACCTACACTTCCCATTCTCCGTGGGGGACCCAGGATGGGATCAATCCTAGGACCTTCCCATTCATATACTAGCAGCAGTGAGGAATTGGAACAGACAGAATGCTGAATTTTGAGTCAACATTTGGAGTGTTAAGATCAAACCAGTGGAAAAAGATCAACTGACTAGGAAGAAGGGAGGGATAACCCTGAACAAAGGAGGCACCATGGTTCCCAGCAAAGTCACAAGCCAACAGAACATGGCTGTGGCTTCAGCTACAGGTCAGATGTCCAGAGCTTTCTGTGCAGTGGTTTTCAGTTTTTTGCTTGTTGACTGCCATAGTTTGGATCTTGAGCCTTACCCAAAGAACCATGTCTTAAAGACTTGGTCCCCAAGGTGGCATTATTAGTAGGTGGGGCCTGGTAGGAGGTCCTTAGGTCATTGTGGGCATGTCCTCCAAGGGGACTCTCAGATCCCTGACCCTTCATCTTCCTCTCTTTTTCTCCCTGGCTTGTTATGTCAGCAGGTCTGCTCTGTCACACAATGTTCCCCATTGCCATCACTCACCTCCATTAGAGGACCAAAGCAGTTGTCCACCTGATTTTGGACTGGAAACACTAAAACTGCAAGCCAAAAGAAAACTTTTCTCCTTACAAGTTAGTTATCTCAAGTATTTTGGTATAGTGAGAGAAAGCTAATACAATGATCCTTTAAAAAAGTTAAACCCCCCAAAACTACTCAACTATACACATGCTTTAAAGTGAACATTTAAATTTCTTTGTCATTAATTTATAGATGGCTGATTTTCTTTTCTGTGGTAGAACAGTGACACCAAATGCTATATTTGAAATGCCCTATACGACATTAACTAGGGTTGCATCTAATCTAGCAATCATTTTTCTAAATTTAGCCATCTTGTAGTCAATCCTCAGCACCACAAAATTAACTAGTTAATTTAGCAATCTTAATCCATCATTTCATTTTGTTTGCATTCATTATAACAAACTTAGTTTTTCAAATACTCTTTGAACCACTCTTTATTACTTTGTTAATGAGATAAAATATTCAGATGTATCCAATAGGTCTTTGCATAACACTTATGTTTTTAACATTTAGGCAGATATACACAAAGTGGACAGAAGTGCAAGGAAAGGGAGGTGATGCAGAAGAGACGTGAGAAGATCTGGTAAAGACACCTAGGTCCTTTTTGTTTGTTTTGCAGTGCTGGGGATTGAACCCAGGACCTCATGCATGATTGGCAAGAGCTCTACTACTGAGCTACATCCCCAGCTGAGCTAAGTCTTGATGTATTAATAGCAGTTGGACCAATGCTGGAGAGGAAAAGGAAGAGGGCTTGCAAGCACAGCAAGTCTCACAGGGGAAGGAGCATTATAGCATGGTGTAGACCGTGCCTGGAGATGAGGCTAAGAAGTGGGTAGAAGCCAGAACCTGAGCCAGGCAGGTCATGCTAATGAACTGGAGCCTCCTGCATGCAGGTCTTAACAGAATATTTAGCAAGCCAGGTGAGTTGGTGCATGCCTGTAATCCCAGCAGCTTGGGAGGCTGAGGCAGGAGGTTCACAAGTTCAAAACCAGCCTCAGCAACTTCTTAAAGCCCTAAGCAACTGAGTGAGACTGTTTCTAAATTAAAAAAAAAAATTAAAAAGGGCTGAGGATGTGGCTCAGTGGTTAAGTGTCCGTGGGTTCAATCCCTGGAGTGACATAATAAGATGGATTTGTGTTTTAGGAAGACAAGTTTTGCATGGACAATGCATGCCCAAGTAGAAGTGAACCCAAAGATAAAGACATGAATAAAGTCACTGGCATTGTGATGAGCAGGCACAGAATGATCTGGAATAAATGGGGCATGTCAATAGCTTGCATGTGGGAGTGAACAAAGAGAGATAGCAGGTGAGCAAGGGTCTAAATAATATTTGGAAACTGATTATGAGCGGGTGGCAAGGAGAAGGAGGGACTGACCTACATAAGCAATGGTCTCTGCTCTGGGAATAGAGATTGCATCACTCCTATTGTGAGGATGCCAGGGATAGCAGGTAGCAGCTACATATATTCCCAGCAAGTAAAACATGGAAGGAGGGCAAGGAAAAGTCCTTAAATTCCTAACTTTGCACAGGGTTCACACACACTGTAGAACAAACCCTTTGCCTGCCTGGGTCATCCCAAATTCTACCCTTTCTTATAAAATGTTTGCCAGCTGTGTGTGGTGGTGCACTCCTGTAATCCCAGCACTTGGGAGGCTGAGGCAGGAGGACCACGAGTTCAAAGCCAGCCTCAGCAATGGCGAGGCACTTAGCAACTCAGTGAGACCCTGTCTCTAATAAAATACAAAAAAAGGGCTGGGGTTGTGACCCAGTGATCCAATGCCCCTGAATTCAGTCCCCGGTACCAAAAAATAAAAAATAAAAAAATGTTTGCCCACCCAATCTGACTTTGAATCATCTTGATTCAGTGAGGACCTAAGCAACTTAGCAAGCCTCTGTCTTACAATAAAAGTGCAAAAGGGCTGGGGATGTAGCTTGGTGGTTGAGAGCCCCTGGGTTCAATCCCTGGTACCAAAAAAAAAAAAAAAAAAAAAAAGATGAAAATTTGGAACATCAATAAAGATGACTATAGAACTACAGAAATACCAGAAATACAGTTGAAGTCTTTGTAGATCAATTAGGACTCTATGTAATTGCAAACAGAGAAAATAAGAGTTCAACTGAAATACAAATTCAGATACCCAGATGTGATGAGGTAGATGACTAACAAATACAGTTGAAAATACAGGTGAAGTCTTTGTAGATCAATTAGGACTCTGTGTAATTGCAAACAGAGAAAATGAGAGTTCAATTGAAATATAAATTCAGATACCCAGATGTGATCAGGTAGATGACTAACAAAGAGAATCAACAGATAACAATGTAGGTAGATGTAGAGAGGAAACCCAACAGGGCCATTCCACTTGGAAAATCTGAGTCTGGGGTGAGTGCCCTTTAGGGATTGCAAATAACCCATCTTGTCAGAAGGAAATGGAAATTAACTGCAGAACTACAGTATGTAGTTTACTTATCATTTCCTGCATATATAGACATACATAAAGTCACTACTTAGTAACTTCATAAAAAGATTAAATATCTAATATCTATGTATATAATTACATAAGTCTTCATATAATTACTGATTAAAACGATCCTAATAAGCCATATATTAGTATTACAAACATATGAGAGTAAGGATTAGAGAAGTAACTTTCTCAAGTTTACACAATCCAGTATAACACACACACACACACACACACACACACACACACATACACACAGTCACATGTAGTTAATTATGGGTATACATTCAGAGAAATGTGTCATTAGGAAATTTCATTGTTGTACAAACATCACAGAGTATACTTACACAAACTAGGATGGCTACAATTTCACTAAATAATAACAATCTATGGGACCACAACGCATATGCTAACATAGACTGAAATATCATCATGTAAGTGTATGTGTGTGTGTGTGTGTGTGTGTGTACACTAGCGTTATTTATATATTTGTGTGTGTCTAAGTGTGTGTGTATGCTCTATAATCCCCTCCTTTCCCAAGTTTGACAGTACCAGTGCGTATGATATGATAGCACTTCTATCATCAGGTTATTAATCAGCTGACTTTGACTTGAGCAGAAAAGGGAGATTCTTGGGGATGAGACTAACTAATGAGGTGAGCCTTTAAAGATGATTATGTAGCCGGGCGCGGTGGCGCACGCCTGTAATCCCAGCACTTTGGGAGGCTGAGGCAGGAGGATCGCGAGTTCAAAGCCAGCCTCAGCAATGGCGAGGCACTTAGCAACTCAGTGAGACCCTGTCTCTAATAAAATACAAAAAAAAAAGGGGGCTGGGGATGTGACCCAGTGGTCGAGTGCCCCTGAGTTCAATCCCTAGTACCACAAAAAAAAAAAAAAAAAAAAAGATGATTATGTGTCAGAGAGACTACTGAAGGAGCTGGTGACACATGGCACATGGCAAGGACCTGAGAGTGGTCTCTAGGAACAAGGAACAGTAACCAGGTGACAGGAAGCAGAAATATGGGGCCCTTAGTCATAGGACCACAAGGAAATGAATTCTGGCAAGAACTTGACATGTTAGTCAGTTTTCGTTGCTGTAACAAAATACCTGAGAATCAACTTAATAGGAACAGTAAGGTCTCAGAAATTGTAGTCCATGGTCACTTGACCTGCTTGCTTTGGGCCTGCAGTGGCACAGTACTTCACAGTGTCAGGAACACAAGGTAAAGGAGGTCTGTGTACCTCACGCCATCTGGGAAGCAAAGTGAGAGAGAGATGGGCTAGGGTTCTAGTATTCCTTTCAAAGGCATCTACTCAATGACCTAACTTCTTTTAAACAGGCCCCACCCATTAAGGTTCTACTACCTCTCAATAGTACCACAGGCTGGAGACCAAGCCTTTAACATATGGGTCTTTGGAGTACATTTAAGACCCAAACCCTATCAACTGAGGAAGTCTGGAAGTGTCTCATAGAGTCTCCATGAGTATAAAGTCAGCAGATACCTTGATTTCAGCTTCATGAGACCCTCAGCAAAGGCTGTAACTAAAATGTCCCTGAATCCAGATGCACAGACACTAGGGTAAAACATTTATGTTGATTTAAACCACTAAGTTCGAGCTAATTTACTGTGTAACAGTAGGAAACAAACTCGAAGTATATAATTCATTACATTTTTTTTATCTTATTATTTTTTTTAATGAGATAGGGTCTTGTTATGTTGCCCAAGTTGGCTTCAAACTCCCGAGCTCAAATGATCCTCCTGCCTCAGCCTCCCTGGATGCTGGCACTATTGGCACATGCCTTGCTTACTTTTTTTATAAATTGAAATTTTTTTCTTTTTCTGATTATAAAAATGAACTAGTACATATTCATTGAAAAAATCAAATTTCAGAAATCTATATGAAAAACATTTTTAATTCTAGAGCTAATCACTGTTAATAAACTTCTTTAAAAAGATTTTTAGTTGTAGATGGACACAATACTTTCATTTATTTACATGTGGTGCTGAGGATTGAACCCAGTGCCTCACATGTGCTAGGCAAGCTCTCTACCACCGAGCCACAACCCCAGCCCTAAACTTTTTTCTAGTTTTTAAAAGGCAACATATTAATTATTAAGTCTTTTTATGCTACAGTTTCATGCATATCTTTCAAAAAACAATAAATATAAATACCTATCACTTTCCAAACTATGTCCTACACATTCAAGATATTAATCAATGTTTCAAGAATAAGTGTGTTGAATTCAAGAAAGTTTGGAAAACACTGCTTATAATATTCTCTTCTTGGAGGATAATAGAAAAATTTTAGGAAATCTGGCAACAAATAGGAAAATATTTTAATTGTTATTTAACACAAAGTTAGTTCCCACCAGACTCAGCCTCTTGCACATCTTTTCATTAATATGAATTCAAACCACGGACAGATGTAAACCACTCTGGGATAAAGCAAGGTAATATATAGGTATCTTTCAGCAAGGACCTTTCATTAGTTTCCTAGTGCCCGAATGTTGAATTAAATTATGTGGAATCCATGTTTTTTGGACTCAGTGAGTGCATAATTAATTCCTAGGATATACTGTCAACATAATGTAACAACCTCTTGAAATTAATTTATTTTTTTTAAAAAAGGAGAAAAAAAAAGCAAGAGCCATGCAAAGGACTGGGATGTACCTCAATGGTAGAGTGCTTGTCTAGTGTGCTTGAGGTCTGGGTTCCATTCCCAGAACCATGAAAATATAATAATAATTTTACAATTTTCTACATCAAGGGACCAGACCTCAGAATAGCATTATTAAATACTATTTACAGTGCTGTATTTTTAGCGCAGCATTTTAACTGGAATTTTTACAAACTGGCATGTAATTGGAGAATAATCAAAGAAATGACAGGTTCATACTGGCATTTTAAACAAGTGCAATGAGACATTTCTGCATAAGCATGGAAAGCAAAACCAGAATCATCAAAACATGGTTGAAATAGGCAAAAGGTCTTTGGCTCAATAAAAGAATATGATTTTTGAAAAAACGACAGCAACCTATAACCTATTTGGTCTGTCAAGACTAAATAGTAGTAAAAAGTCTCCACAATCTGCTTATGCGGATTTCCTAAGCTCAAGAAGACTTGTGTATTTTCACAGAAAGGGTTGACTTTGGACTCCAAGTGGTTCGGCAAGCAATGTCTGCACAATGAGTGCAAAGCAAGCTGTAACTCTGCACAGCAAGCTCGTGCAAGTTCAAGGCTTGGAAGGCACGGAATCTTTGGGATCCTTGTGCATCACCTATTTGCAACCGCAACACTGCAACATGCAAATCAACAGCGGATAGATCGAATTTAATGGAATGCGTATCTCACGAGGTCCTTTAGGCCGAGTAGTAACAAATAACATTTCGAACACAGTCACGTTACCCATAGTAGGTTACTGTCCTTAGTTTACATATTCACACTGTTGTGATGAACAACAGACTCTGGTGTGCAACCAGAGTCTTTACGTTTCTAAAGCTAAGTCCTTCCCCCGCATCCGACGGTCCAAGTAACCTGTCACTTTCTCTGGTATCAGAGAGAAGCGAGATACTAGCTATGTTAGCTATGGAGCATATTCCACTTCCTTAGTTCGGGATTCGGGATCCAGGGCTCTCTTGGTCTCAGGATGTGCCCATCTTTATAACTGCTAAAGGCATCAAGAATCCGTCATTTGGCGGGTTGACGCCAAACCAACACCAGGGAAGCGGTAACTACAAAACACCGGCAACCAGCGCCTCACCCACCGGCAGACTCAGTCCCAGTCAAGATAAAAATGATGTCACCCCGGGCTCCGGAGATGACGCACTTCCGGCGCTCTGCGCACTGCGGTCACCCAGGAGGCCGGCGCAGGGGGAGGCGGGACCAGAGGTGGGCGGGTCGTTGCTGGAGGCAACCTGGGCGCCTGCCGAGCTCCCGGCGGGAGTGGATGGCTGGGCGGGGCCTGTAGCCCGCGCCGGCCTGTGAGAAGCGGGCGCGGGGCGGGGCGCGGCCTTCTGACCGCCGGACCCGCCACTGACGCCGCCTGCAACCGGGGAGTCGGGGTCTGTTTGGTCGCGCGCCGCGCAGCCTGTCGTGAAGCTGCGGGCCTCTTCTTGCCTCCTCCGCGGCTCCAGCCTCGGGTGTCCCCCTGGCACTCGGCGTCGCCGCTGGCGCCGCCGCTCGATCCGCAGGCCGCCGCGGGCCGCGGAGCCCATGAAGGCGCGGGCCCCGCCGCCGCCCCCGCGGCGTCGCCGTCGTCCCGGAACGTCCCGAGCCGGCGCGGGCATGGCCGCAGCATGAACGCCGGGCCGCCGCGGGAGCCCGAGTGGAAGGCGGCGTCGCAGCCCGAGGCGGGAGCCATGCCGGAGAAGCGCGCGGGCGCGCAGGCCCCGGGCAGCAGCTGGGTGAGCGCGGGCGGGTCTGAGGCCGGTGCCCGGGAGGCTGGGCGGGGGCGCGGCGGGGCTCTGGCCGCGCAGTTTGGGTCTTTTCTGGCTGAGCCAAAGTCACCACTAATAGGGGCTTGCCTAGTGACTCCTCGCTTGCCACAACTTAGGCTATTGAATGGTTTTTGTTTCAGAAGGAGCCGGGCACGGGACAGGGAACACAAGTAATTAGGGTATTTCAAAGTCCTCCATCACTGCGTCAGTTAGTACAATTTTGGGGACGCAGGTTCTGTCCAGGCCAACTTAGATAATGTGCAGGGAGCTTTGGCTCAAACCCCGGAGTCGCCGGCGGAGAAGCTGGCGGTAGAGCCGGGCAGCGCCCTCCTGTATCTTCCGCTTTCCCCGGGCGCGGGAGGAGCAGGCAGCTAAGGGGAAGCTGCAGATCCCAGGATCTGCAAGGAGCAAGTTCAGGCCGGGCTCTTCCTCTGGTGATGCTTGAAGTTGAGATGGTTTTGACAGCAGCCGCACAGGACAGCCTTGACTTAATTGGCCTGGATTCGGCAGAATTTGCCTTGCCAGTGATGCCTTGGTTTCTTATGGTGGAATACTAAGCACAGAGGATCTGTCATTTCCAAAGTCCTAAGTTTAAAAAGGATTTTTTTTGGGGGGGGGAGGGACTATGTAGGACGTAAAATGTAGAAAACGTTAAAATGAATACAGACTCTTGACACCATGGATAAGTTTTTCCTAAAGGAAAATGGGAATTTTATGAAAAAAAATATGCTATCACTGTTAGATTTTTAAGCTTACATATCTAATTTTGCTTTTAGTTAAAGAGTGCTCAATGATTATACGTGCATATTTGGTGATGTGAATTCCCATAAGTGGAACTGGGAGGGTGGTGAAGTAGAAGGAACAGTAAGGCTGATGGAGCCAACAGAGCTGGTTTTCTAGTCCTGGTTCTACTAGAGCAATGCCATTCTGGACAGAGTATTGACACAGCCTACCTATTCAGTGCCTAATCTGTATAATGAGGACTTAGTAGTGTCGAAGGCCCCTGTGACTCCTTATTTTTGAAAAAGCATTAGAGACTCCTCATTTCCAAGGTAAGATCTTGCAAATATGGAAAGCTTGTCTTATACTGGGAGATCAATTCTGTAGAATTGGTTTCTCTTGTTTTAATTTTGATTAAGCCAAACCGTCTTTCAGTCCCCTAAACAAAACTAAACTACGAGTTCCTTCTGTCTTCCTTGAATTGTTAAGACAGTAATTACTAATCAGTGGCCAAGCTAGTAACTTGAGAAGTACCTTCCTTCATCTCTTCTCATCTCTTCTCATATGTACAATAAGCAAAAAGTGCAGCTACATTTACTAGGTGCTGTTTTTAGGTTTTCACCCTCTCCTCTGCATTCCTATAGTCCCTTTCCTAGACTTTGACTTCCTTTTTGAGACCCTTGCTCATCTCGCCATAAGTCTGTTCTTCACATTACTGTTGAGGTGATCTAACATTTAATGTGATCCCTGCTGCTGTAATTTTTTTCGTTGACTCCCAATGGCTTACAGAATAAAAAACTACCAGGTGGAATCATTATAAACATAGAGATTAAGTGAGCATGCTTGGAATTCCAGTTTCCACCTTTATTACCTGTTTAACTTTGGGCAAATTACATAACCTCTCCTAATAATAGTATTTACCTCATAGTATTTTAAGGGTTGCTGAAATTCAACACCTAATAAGCCTATAATAATATTAGATATTATTCTCAGTGTTTTTACATGTATAAATTTTAATGGTCAGAGTCTGTAAGTGATCCCCTGTGGTTAAAAACCTCAGTTCTCTCCCATTTTTTAATCTAGACAAGAACTAGACCCCAAGCTAAAAAAGTTAACTTTACTAATTTTATGTGCGTACAGCAGGAACTTTTGAGGTATGATTACTCAAAGAAACCTGTACTCAATTTATTCCTCGTTCTTTCTTCTTTGGGTCCTGATGCTAATCTGCTAATTTGGGGCACAGGTATATTCCTACTTAGGCTGTCTCTAAGAGTGGGTGCATTTGGTATTGATAAAGTGCTGTGAATACTGAGTTTTCTTGTTTGCTGTTGTTATTGAAGTGATGAGCATGGACAGGTGCCAGTGCTTTTCTGAGTGTATGGAAGCTGGGAAAGCAGTGAATCCCCCTTTAATCATAGGTGTTCATGTCACATGCCAGCACCCCCAAATTATGCCTTTTGTTTTTTTCTCTCCTGCTTACAGTTTCCTTCTAACATCTCTTCCAGGTTCACTGTCCTACAGCCCCCATAGTTGTTTGTGTTTTGGTTTGGTTTGGTTTTTGCAGTACTGGGAATTGAATCCAGGGGTGTTCTACCACTGAGCTACGTCACAAATCCTTTTTATTTTTTATTTTGAGATAGAGTCTTGTCAAGTTACTAAGACTGGCCTTGAACTTGCTATCCTCTTGTCTCAGTGAGTCACTGGGGTTACAGGCATGCACCATCATGCCTGCCCAGCCCAGCCCCATGATTTGATTTCATTTTAATATGTTGTAATTTCCTTTTAGCTTTATTCCTGGGACACCGTGGTTTCAGGTTTTTTGGTACTAATAATCATGGGGAAGAGACTGCCCATGAACAAAGAATCAACTACTTTTCTTTTACCTCTCAAAGAGATGTATTGACCTGAAAAAGATATTGGTAAAGGGATATCATGATCTTGAAAAATAAAGAAGTCAAGTATTTCTTCCATGAGATCTTTCTGCCTAGAAAAGGGAGGCCTGCATATCAAATAAGCTCTCCTACTTATTGTCCTCTCTCTGCTCTATTCCTCCCTGTTGTGCATTAACAAGCATTTTGAGATGTTTCATCAGAATTATTTGTTATCATTGAATGTAGATTTTCTATTATGCATAGCCTTCACAGTCAGATAAAGGAAAAGTTCTTTGGGGTTCATTTATTCTTGGGCATTGCCACGCTGCTGAAGGGGCACCTGATGAGGATTAGAGTTTGTTGCAAAGAAAATCCACCAAATTTAGTGGAATATTTCAGGATGTTCATGGACTCCAAGAAGCCAGTATATGGATACCAGTTAAGAGTACTGATGTGGAAGCTCACAGGATAGGTGACATTTGATATATCTCTTGAGATGATTTTCCTTAGACTGTTCCAGGAAGTTCCTGTGATGGCTAATGTTTTTTCAGAACAAGAATATAGGTGAAATGGAGGAGCAGCTTCTATTTTTAAAAATGACTACAATGGTGAAATTTTTTGGTTGTAAATAAGTGAAAGGATCTAGGGACATATTAAGGGAAAAAATGGTAGTGATGAACTTTTGATTCTTTAACACCGTTAGGAGCCAGAATGATAAAATAGTACTGGAATATTGGCGCAGCCAAATCCTGTAAATAAATCATAGCAAAAAAACAAAACATTTATAAGCTGTTGATATATAGCAGTTTGGGGAGTGAATATGCATTATGACAGGAAACATTTTAATTTCACATTTAGAATTATTTAGATCTTTAATTTGCCATCATTAAGCCTATACTTTTTTATGGAAAAGGCTTGTTGTTACTGTTGTTTTTAGGCCTGGATGGGTGGTTTTCTAATAATTGAATTTTTTAAGCTCTATATATTTGGGATGTAAGTCCTTTCAGATGTTTGGCAAATACCTTATTTCTATGTGTGGTTCATCTTTTCATTTTCTGAGCAGTGTCTTTAGAGTAGAAGTTTTAGATTGTGATGAAATTTGTCAAATTGTTCTTTTATAAATCATGTATTTGGTCTTACAGCTTTCAGAAGTAGAATTGAAACAATTTGGGGAAAGAAGCATAAATATTTTTGTATTTTGATCTTATATTCTTCAACTTTGTTGAATTCAATTGTTCTAGTAACTTCTGTGGATTCTTTGATATTTTCCACATGTAGGATCATGTCATCTGCAGATAAGGATAGTTTTACTTCTTCCTTTCCAATTTTGATGATTTTTTTTTTCCCCTTGTCTTGCTCTGGTTAGAATTTCCAGTACAATGTTGAATAGTAATGGTGAAGGCCATACATTCTTGTCTTGTTCCTTACATTAGGAGGAAAGTTTTAAGTCTTTGATTCCTATGTTAACTGTGAAGTTTTAAAATAAAAGCCTTTTATGATGTTAAAGATGATCCCTTTTATGTCTAGTTTTTTGTGTGTTTTGATCGCAAACGGTGTTGATTTTATCAGATGCCTTTTCTCCATTGTGATTTTTTAATGTTTTGAACATTTTTACATTCCAGGATTAAATCTCACTTGGTAACAGTGGATGATCTTTGTAATGTGCTGTTGGATTAGGTTTGCTAGCATTTTGTTTAAGATTTTTACATCAAAGTTCGTAAGGGAGTTGGTTTGTAAGGGAGTTGGTTTGTAATTTTTTGGTAGTATAGTATTATTTTGGTTTTTTGTTTGGCTTTAGAATTGTAGTAATGCTAGTCTCATAGAATGAGTTAGGAAGTGGTTCCTCTTATTTTTCTGACGTTTATGAGAAGGATTTTTCTAATGTTTGGTAGAATTCACCAGTGAAGCCATCTGGTCCTGGACTTTGTTGAGAGGTTTTTGATTACTGAGTCAGTCTCCTGTTATAAGTCTATTCAGGTGTTCTATTTCTTTCTTTTTTTTTTTTTTTTTTAATTTTTTTTTAGATGTTGACGGACCTTTATTTTATTCATTTTATTTATATGTGGTGCTGAGGACCAAACCCAGTGCTTCATGCATGCTAGGCAAGTGCTCTACCACTGAGCCACAACCTTAGCCCCTCTATTTCTTCATGTTTTGGTAAATTGTGTGTTTCAAAGAATTTGACCATGTCATCTAGGTTATCTAGTTTATAATTGTCATCCAGTGTACAGTTGTTCATAGTATTATTGGTGGTAATTGGCCTACTTTCATGTCTGACTTTGTGTGTGTGTGTTGTGTGTATGTGTATCTTGTTGTTGTTGTTGTTAACCTAGCTAAAATTTTGTTGATTTTTTTTTTTTTTTTTTTTTTTTTTTTTTTTTGGTACTGGGGATTGAACTCAGGGGCACTTGACCACTGGGTCACATCCCCAGCCCTTTTTTGTATTTTATTTAGAGACAGGGTCTCACTTAGTTGCTAAGTGCCTCAGCCTCCCAAAGTGCTGGGATTATAGGTGTGCGCCACTGTGCCTGGCTTGTTGATATTTTTAAATGACCACTTCTTAGGTTCATTGATGCTGTTTTACTATTCTCTTATTTATCTATGCTTTAAACTTTTCCTATTTCCTTCCTTCTACTGATTTTCAGTTTGGTTTGCTTTGCTTCCTTAAGTTGTGAAGTTATGTTATTGATTTGAAATCTTTCTGTTTTTTAAAAGAAGGCATTTGTAGCTACAATAGTCTCTCTTCATCCTACCTTTTGCTGCATCCCATAATTTTAGTTTTTGTTGTTTTTATTATTTGTCTCTAAGTATTTTCTCTTTCCTTTTTTCCTTCTTTGAGATGTAATCTGTGTTGCCAAGACTGACTTTGAACCCCTGGGTTCAAGTGATCCTTCTGTCTCAGATTCCCAAGTAGCTGGAATTATAGACAAGTGCCATCACAACCAGCTCTTAAGTATTTTCTAATTTCCCTTGTGATTTCCTTTTTGAACTATTCTTGCTTTGGTATGTTGTTTAAATTCTACATATTTGTAAAATTTCCAGTTTTTCTTCTATTTTTGACTTGTGGCTTTATTCCTTTGCTATTGTAAAAGATGCTTTGCATAATTTCAGTATTTAAAATTTATTGAGACTTTTTGTGGCCTGATATATCATCTACCCTATAGAATGATATGCATTTCAGGCGTTTCTGTATTCTCTGTTGGGTGGAGTGTTGTATATATGTTTGCTCTTAATGTTATTCAAGTTCTGTTTTCTTACAGGCATGCCCTAGATATTCTTTTCTTTTTGGTACTGGGAATTAAACCTAGGGGCCCTTTACACTGAGCTAAATCCCAGCGTGTTCCCTCTCTCTCTCTTTTTGGAGATAGAGTATCACTAAGTTGCTGAGGCTGACCTTGAACCTATGATCCTGCTGCCTCAGCTTACTGAGTGGCTGGAATTACAGGCAGGCAACACCACACTTGGCTGTTTCCAGTTGATGTAGAAAAGTTTCTTTATTTAATTCTTTTTAGTATTTGCTTCATATATTTTGGGGTCTTTCACTTTTATAATTGTCTTTTCTTGACGTACTCACCTCTTTATCAGTATTTGTTGTTATTTTAAATTTCTTAATAGTATTTTTAAAATTAAACCACTTAGGTATGATTCATGTGTAAAAAATCTCATATTTAACATATACAGCTTGGTGAGTATGAGCTAAGTATATACCTGTGAAATCATCATTCCATCAAGACCACAGACATATTCCTCACCTCCCAAAGTTTCTTCCTGCTTCTGTATTATTATTATTTTCTTTGTGGTAAAAACATTTAAGATATGCTCTACCCTCCCAGCAAATTTTAAGTATAGTCATCCCATAGGGGATTGGTTCCAGGACTCGCCCCCATTTGTGAATGCATAAGTCCCCTATGTAAAATGATGTTGTATTTGCACATAACACATACATCTTTCCATTTACTTTAATTCATCTCTAGATTACTTGTAATACCTAGTGCAATTTAAATGCTATATAAATCAGTTTACTGATTAGAAAATAGTGACAAGAAAAATACTTGGATTTTTCTTTCCGAATGTTTTCAGTCTTCAGTTGTTTGAATCCACAGATGTGGAACACACAGATATGGAAAGCTGATGGTATACAATACTGTATTACTAGCTGTAGGCATGTAGTTGTGCTTTATAGTACATCTCTAGAACTTATTTATCTTACATAACTGAAATATTGATTTCAGATTATATTACAAAGCTATTATAATCAAACTTAGCAAATGGGACAGAATAGAGCGCCCAGAAATAAAACCACATATGTATAGTCCACTGATCTTCAAATAAGGTGCCAAGAATAGAAAATGGGGAAAGGGTAGTTTCTTTAATTAATGGTGCTGGGAAAACATATGCAGTAATGAAATTAGATACTTATTTTATTTTACTTGTTTATTTAGAGATGTGATCTCACTAGGCTTCTCAGGCTGATCTCAAAAAACTGGGCTCAAGTGATTCTTCCACCTCAGTCCTTCTGAGTAGCTGAGACTACAGGCACATGCTACCATGCCAGGCAAAATATCTACTTTGTCTAACAACCCCCACGCCCACCCCACGGTCCTGGGAATCAAACCCAGGGCCTCTCACATGCCAGGAAAGCACTCTCCCACTACACTACATCACTAGTCCTTTTCATTTTTCATTTTTATTTTTATTTTTATTCTGAGACAAACTATCACTAAATTGCCCAAACTGACCTCAAACTTGCTACCCTGCCTCAGCCTCCAGGGTAACTGCGATTATAGTTATATGCCACCACACTTGGCTTAACAGTTTTGTGGTCCGATGTTAGCAAGTGACCCAGCTCTCTTTTGGTTTGTATATGTGGAATATTATTTCCTATCCTTTCCCTTTCTATTTGTGTCTTTAAACCTAAAGTGAGTCTCTTAAAGCATTACTTGTATCATGCTTGTTTTTAATCCGTTCTGCCAATTTTTGCCTTTTGATTTGAAAGCCTAATCGATCTAAATGTAAAGTTATTACTGGTAAAGAAAGAATTTTTTTTTTGTAGTGAACTATTTTGGTTTCCTTTCCTTTTGTGTGTATATTATAGATGTTTTATTTATGGTTACCATGAAGATTGCATTTTACATCCCAAATTTAGATCAATCTAATTTAGATTGATAGCAATTTAACTTCGAAAGTACACAGAATCAATGGTAGAGTGCTTGCCTAGTATGCATAAGGGTTTGATCTCCAGCAGAAAGAGAAAAATATATCTACAGAATCTACTATATTTTCTCTCTTACCCCTTACATCATTATTGTCACAAATTATATCTTTATACGTTTGGTGATCCAAACATAAATTCACAATTATTTTTGTGCACTTGTCTTTTAAATCTTGTAGGAAATGGAGAGTAGAGTTATGAACCAAAATTACAAAATACATATTGTATTTTTACATTCATTGTATGTGTATAATGTATATGTGTATGGCTATAATGTCTATATCTTTTGTGATTGTATTACATTTTTTGCATTGCCTAGATTGCTGTTAACTTATTGGGCTCATTCAGAGCATACTCATTGCAGGGTTTAATGATTCCCCATTCATTACTCAGATGGGGTCTTCCTGATTATCCAATGCTCTGTGAATAATAAGAATTTTGTTTATTTGTTTGTTCAGTTGGTTGTTTTTGGCTTTTCAGTAGTGGATATTGAATCCAGGAGTGCTCTACTATACAAGGGTACTCTACTATACCCCAGCCCATTTCATTTTTTGAGACAGATCTCACTAAATTGTCAAGGCTGTCCTTGAATTTAAGATCCTCCTGCCTCAGCTTCCTGAGTCACTGGAATTATAGGTGTGTACCTCCACGTCCTGGTGAATAATGATTTTTTTTTTTTTTAAATCTGGGTGGTAGAAACATATACAGGCTCACTGTGGCATTTGACCATATCTGGACACTCTTAAAATGTTTTTCCCCTGGCCTTTGGTAATTTCCTTACGTGCATGTGCTTATCAGGACTCTGGAATTCCTCGAGGTGGAACCTCTGAAGATTTCTGGGCTTCTCTCCCTCCCTCCCTCCCTCTCCTTTTTTCTTATCCTTTTTTTTTTTTTTTTAATATTTATTTGCTTTTAGTTGTACACAATGCATTTATTTTTCGTGGTGCCGAGGACCGAACCCATCCGTGCACGTGCTAGGCAAGCGCTCTACCGTTAGCCAAAACCCCAGCCCCCCCCCCTTTTTTTTCTTACTTCCCTCTCTCCTTATTTCTCTCTCCCCCGCCCTTGGGTTTCTTCCCCCTCTCTTTTTCTTTCCCTCCCTTTCTTGCCTCTTTAATACCCTCTCCTGCCTTGATCTCCCTGGCCTCTCAGCTGCATCTCTTGGGGAGTTCTCTAAGCTTTGCCTGGGCTCTTCCTTCTGGTGCTGGGGCCTGGGAACTCTTGTTAAGGCAGTAAATTGGGGTAATGATGTAAAGTACAACTTGTCTCCTCACCTCAGATATCTTGGTCCTTTGTTACCTGGCATCTGGTGCCCAGGAATCTTTCCTTCCCCACTTTCTCCCTCCCCCTCCCTTCTTTCCTCTCTTCCTCTTTTTGTTCCTCCCTCCCACAGGAGGGTAATCTGGTTTCATTTACTCTGTCTTGTCTTGAAAGAGAACTCTTTGTTTCTTAACATCCTCCTTCATACATAAAACTTTTATTAGTATTTCCAAATAAACCAGCCTTGGCTTTGCTTTACTCTAATTTATCTACATTTTCTGTTATCTTTATTTTTTCTAACTTATTGAAGGTTTATTTTGTAACTCTTTCTCACTTAAGACAGGGTATTAACTCAGTGTCCGATTTCTTCTAATATCCACTTATATAAACTTTAAATTAACAGTTGTTGTATTTTAACTGAAGTGTTTTGAAGTGCAACTTTATATTTTTATGCAAATGTAATCAGTCTTTTATTGTCTTTATTACCAAGAAAATGCCTAAATAAACTCTATAGCTTCTCTTGCTGTCTCTGACTTAAAAAGTTGCTTTTTTAAATAAGAATTAGTATTTCCGCCTCAGTGTCACTGCTTCATTTTGTAGTCAGTGATTTCTACCCTTTCTTTACTTCTAGATGGGCCCATAATTTTATTGAAAAAATGTCATGACTGTGACATTCATTAAGGTAGAAAGGAAGGGGTACTTCCTGGCAAAGGCACGTGATCCTCTGGAAAGCTCTTTCTCCCCTTCGCTCTTTGCTCTGATTGGTGTGCTTCCCAGGTCCCTTTATGCTCACTTTTGAAATCTACTCTTCTTCTAGGACATATATTATTTATGTAGTATAAACCTTTCTAGTGAAGCAGAGTAACATACCACCAAAAAACTTGAATGTTTTTTTTGTTTTTGTCATTTAATCTTCCTCAAACGAGTGGTTCTCGTTTCCTTTATATAGTTTTTGGAATTATTTTCCAGAAATTGTGAATATTATTATATTTACAAAGTTCTAAGGAATGTTGATATGGTTTTACTGGCCATAATTCATCCATTCTTATGACAGCTGTAAAAAGTAGGTGCAGTACGTTACATATTTGACTAGAGATAAACGAGTGCATGGAGATAACTTATGTGCTAAATTTCCTCATATCTGTGCTCTAATCTAATTTTTACTTGACAGCTCAGTTCCTCATGTTACAAAGTTGAATATACAGTCAAGTTTGTTTTTCTTGTTCCTCAGTAGAGGAAGGGAAAAAAACTCCTGAGTTATCTGAGCTTTGTCTTTTGTTATTTGTGTGCAGTTTCAGAGATGGGCATCATCATATAGTCACATTTGAGTAGCTCTACTCTACTACATTGTCTCTTGCTAACTTGGGTCAATCCAAGAGGAGATCTGAAGAAAAATGTAGAATTCTTAGGATAGTTTGCTTAGCAAAAGTTCAGTTCAGATTATTTACACATTAGTAGTTCTTTGTGGACAGATCCATGGAGTACTAAAGTACCTGTTCCTCTGCAAGTAAGATAATGTGATACTGTAAAAGTGTGAAAACTTCATGTAGGATCTGTAATATGGTCCTGTAATATAATGTTCCCTAAAGAAAAATAGTGGCTTCATGTTTTTAATTAGCCAACTCCTGATATATGAATATATACTGTGATTGATGGGTCATGAAATAACAGTCATGATACATGGTATGATAAAAGAGAATTTTTAGTGTTAGGATTCTTGAATGTTGCCTTAGAGAAATCTTCAGTTCTTAAATTTCCATTCTTTTGTAGTATATTCCATGGGTGGTAAAACCTATATGGAAGCTGACACTTAATGTAAATACAAAAAAGCCCATGCCTTTGGCCTGGCAGTTCTACTTCAAGGAACTTATCCTAAAACAGTATTTGGACAAGACTTGAGAGAGATAGGTACAAGAATTGTATATATCGATCATAATAAGCATGAAATAGTATCTGTAACTTCAGAGTGACTTGATGAAATAAGTGGTACATTTGTGTGTTAGAGTATTATTAAGCTGCAGTTAAAAATGATGAGGCAGTTATATGCTATGTTAGTCAACTTGTCTTCTCTGTGACCAAAATACCCTGTAAGAACAACTTACATATTTTGGCTCACAGTTTCATTAGTTTAGTCCAGGTTGGGCTGACTCCATTGTTTTAGGCCCAAGATGAGGCAGAACATCATGGTGGGAGGGCATGGCAGAGAAGTGCTACTTGGTAAGTAGTGACCAGGAA
This sequence comes from Tamias sibiricus, assembly GCA_025594165.1. Lineage (NCBI taxonomy): Eukaryota > Metazoa > Chordata > Mammalia > Rodentia > Sciuridae > Tamias > Tamias sibiricus. The sequence goes on from CM046671.1 coordinate 73,634,173, forward strand.
GCAGAGGGAGAAAGGGGAAGGTGCCACAGGGAAGATGAACCCTTTCAGAGCAGCAGTCCACTTCCTCCAGCCATAACCCCCCTTGCCTATAGTTACCAACCAGTTAGTCCAGTCAAACTAGGACAGACTGATTAGGCTACAGCTCTCTCACAATCTAGTCATTTCACCTTGAACATTCCTGCATTAACAAGAGCTTTTGGGGGACACCTCAAATCCAAATCATAATATATGCCTTTGATATGAGTATTATAAATATAAATATATTTATATGTAAATTGGATACATAATAATGTCATCACATTAGCATTTATATATTTGAATAGTTTAGATCTTGAGTGCCCCTCACTATTGGGAGATGGTGGAACGTTTAGTAGGTGTAGGGCTTGGGGCATGCCCTTAAAGGGAACATGAGGACCCAGGCCCCTTCCTGTCTCTCTCTTTGCTACCTGATTTCTGTAAGGTAAGCAGCCTTCTCTGCCACAGACGCCACATGATGTGCTGCATTGCTACAGGCCCCAAAACAGTAGACCAATAGACATGAACTGAAACCTCCCAAACAAGCCAAAATGAACCTTGCCTCCTTATAATTTTTTTATCTGAGGTTTTTGTCACAGTAATGAAACACTGACCAACACAGCTTCCAGTCCCAAGCATTTCAGATAAGAGATACTCAACATGTATTTATTCTTTATCTTTTGCAGTGATGGGCTTCCTAATTTTAGTGTTCAGAGTATATATGCTCTTTGTACATTCTCTTAGCTGTAGCTCCACCCTAACTCTTCTTAGGACACCTTCAACTGCCTTAAAGGAAGATTATAGCTGTTCTCAGAAGTGTAGACTGTCTCAAGATTTCAGTTTAACTGAAAGATTATAGTATAGTAAGAGTATCTCCTTTATTATTATTTTTTAATATTTATTTATTTGCTTTAGTTGTACACAATGCCTTTATTTTTACGTGGGACTGAGGATCGAACCCGGACCACACATGTGCTAGGCGAGTGCTCTGCCGCTGAGCCACAACCCCTGCCCCATTTCCTTTATTTTTTATTTTTATTATTATTATTATTTTTGGTACCGGGGATTGAACTCAGAGGCACTTGACCACTGGCCACATCCCCAGCCCTTGTTTTGTATTTTATTAGAGGCAGAGTCTCATTGAGTTGCTAAGTGCCTAGCTAGTGCTGAGGCTGGCTTTGAACTCGCGATCCAACTGCTTCAGCCTCCCAAGTGCTGGGATTACAGGTGTGCGCCACTGCGCCCGGCTCGGCTCATTTCTTTATTTTTAAATACAATGTTATGGTTACATAGTGATCATCTTAGTATTTTCCCCCAAATAAGGCATGTTACCTAGATTTTACTTTACTATAACATTTGTATCTGGATTGGTAACGCACTGCCACTTCCCTTCCCTTTAAAAAAATTTCACTTCTCATAAAAAGCAGTTGATTTATTCTAACTGAAGCGGTCATGTTGTCTGCCCTTTAGTTTGGCCACCGTGTAGAAAGGATGTGGCAGGAGAAACATCAGACACTGCATGTGAAGGGAAGTGAGTCTCTCCTTTTGCTTTTGCTTTCATGCTGGCAGCTTGCTAGTATTTACTGTGTACTTTGATCTTTGAGTTGGGGATCATGTGTAGGATGAATGGGAGTAACTTTCAACCTTATGTTTTTCCTGTGAACAGCAGTTGACCTCATTGAGAAAAGTCAGGTGCCCTAGTTCATCTGAACTTTTCAGGTACATTGAGAAAGTAGATGAAGGGGTTGGTGGAAACTGCCCTTTTTTTTTTTTTTTTTTTTCCCTTCTTTTTAAGTTGTAGATGGACACAATACCTTTGTTTTATTTATGTATTTTTATGTGGTACTGAGAATTGAACCCAGTGTCTCACACATGCTAGGCAAGTGCTCTACCACTGAGCTACAACCCCAGCCCCAGGAAACTGCCCTTTTGCCCAAATGCATTCACCATACTCAGTGTAAGGAACTAGTGAGTGGGTTAAGGTAAGCATTTTGTTTTGTCTTGAGGAACTGGCTACATTTGACTCCTGTCACCTCTTACTCAGGTTCCTGCAGAGCAGGCTGTCTACCACTTATGTGTGCTGATTCTATTTGTGGAGAATCAGTCTCTATAAGAAAAAAAGTAGAGTTGAATATTTTTTCTGATATGCAGAATCTAATCCAAAATAAGGTGGAGGTGGGGGGAGAAGAGAAGAAGGATCAGTGGTATAGACAAAGGAGAATGAAGAAAAGGGAGGAGAGATGGGATAGGGAAAGATAGTAGAATGAATCTGACCTTACATTCCTGTCTGCACATATGAATATACCATAGTGAATCTCACCATCATGTACATCTATAAGACACTAATTAAAAAACAAACAAACTATAAGTAGCAGAAAGATCAGTAGAGTAGAGGGAAGGGACCAGGGGAAGGGAGAAGAGGGAAAGGGAAAGTACTGGGGACTGAATTGGAACAAATTATATTTCATGCCTTTATAATGTCAAAATAAATTCCCTTGTGTAACTAAAAAGAACCAATAAGAAATATATATAAAAAAGAATATATGGTCTGAATAGAAAAGGTTACTTTTAAGACTAAAAAAAGAAAAGAAAAGCAGTACAGTGTAACAGCACACACTCTGAAGGTGAGTGACTGTCTTGATGGAATGTTTTGAGTTGAACAATTTACTTAATAGTTCCTATCTCAAAAGGCTATAATAAGGATAAAATGATAGTATATACGATGTGCTTTATTAGGGCCTAGCATTATGTGTGTTGCTGCTGTTATAGAATAATTTTCTGGCTATTACTCAGGGTCCTTTCAATACTGTTGCTAGCCTAGGTCTTTTCCTTTAAAGTGTATATTTCCTTTTGTAATTTTACATTCCATGACATGAGAGCAGGAATCACTTCTGTTGCTCACCATTTTTTTTTTTTTTTTTGCATCTAGCTGATATTTAGTAGAGCTCAACTTGCAGCTGAGTAGTTTTACTTTCAAAGACTATTGATAGAGGTAGGAATATTTACAGAAATAATTATTGGCATCTTGGTTTGCTTTAAGTTGGTTTATCATTGGTTTAGTTTAAGAAGTTGTCGATTTTGAATATTTAATGAATTCTTAAGTCTTTCCAGTGTGATAGACGTGCCATTTATTTTTTTGTCTGAGGTGAGGGGTATCAGGGATTGAACTCAGGGGCACTCAACCACTGAGTCACATCCCCAGCCCTATTTTTTATTTTTATTTAGAGACAGGGTCTCACTCAGTTGCTTAGCGCCTCACTGTTGCTAAGGCTGACTTTGAATTTGGCGATCCTCCTGAGCTGCTGGGATTACAGGTGTGTACCACTGTGCCTAGCTAGACATGCCATTTATTCGGCTCTACTGGTGAGAAAATTTTTATACTTTTTGTGGAAAAGTTAGATTGACTTAAGAGATAACCAATAAAATTGTTTCCTGCTTGTACTCCAAAACTGTTATTAGGTAGGAGGAAGAAAAGAATCTTCAGCTATGGTCTTTTGGTTCTTGTTCGTTTTTGTTTTGTTTTTGGTGCTGGGGATTAAACCCAGTCCCTTGTACATGTTCTACCCCTGAACTACATTCTAGTCTACATTTATTTGTTTTTTAAAACTGTTTTTTATTCACGTTAATATTTTTTTAAAAAGCTTTCTGATTAAGAATTCTTTTTAGGTCTGGGGTTGTGGCTCAGCGGTAGAGCGCTCGCCTAGAACGTGCGCGGCCCCGGTTCAATCCTTAGCACCCCTGTACAAATAAACGAATTGTGTACAACTAAAGCAAATAAATAAATATTTTTTAAATAAAAGAATTCTTTTTACTAGAGCATTTTATTAACCAGATATGAATGATATAGGTGAAAAGTAGCAAATATGTGAATCGTGAAAATATTGACAGTTCATGGTAAAGTATACTTTTCATATGTGGTTTCAGTAGTAATACAGAAATGATTATGAGTCTTGTGGCAGCAGTGGTTTGTATTAGAATATACTTTAAAATACTTTTTCTTTACACGACTGGATATCCCATGAATGTGTGTTTAAAATTGTGGTAAAATACACATAACAGCGGCTGGGGTTGTGGCTCAGCGGCAGAGTGCTCGCCTTGCACGTGCACGGCCCAGGTTCGATCCTCAGCACCACGTAAACATAAATGCATTGCATTGTGTACAACTAAAGTAAATATATAAATATTAAAAAAAATACACATAACACGAAATTTACCATCTTAACCATTTTTAAGCATACAGTTCAGTGGTGTTAAATATTTTCACACCAATCTCTAGAATTCTTTTTATTTTTTGGTACTGGGGTTTGAACTCAGGGGCACTTGACCACTGGGCTACATCCCCAGCCCCATTTTTTTTTTTTTTTTTTTTTTTGTATTTTATTAGAGACAAAGTCTCACTGAGTTTCTAAGTGCCTTGCCATTGCTGAGGCTGGCTTTGAACTTGCCATCCTCCTGCCTCAGCCTCCCAAGTGCTGGGATTACAGGTGTGCACCACCATGCCCGGCTTCTAAAATTTTTTAATATTGCAAAACTGAAACTCTAAATTCATTATGCCTGTTTCTTATTTCTCCCTCAAACAATGACAACTTATTTTCCCTTTCCCTCAGCCCCTGGCTACTCCTCTTCTACTTTTTGTTTCATTGAGTTTTGCTTCTTTAGATAGCTCATGATAGTGGAACCACAAAATGTCTTTTTGTGACTGGCTCATTTTACTTAACATAGTGTTCCCAGAGTTCATCCATGTTGTGGCAGGTTCTGTGTGCTTATATATAAGTCAGATGACACCCACCCTCATTCCCCCACACCACTGTTGCTGTGAACTGTTTATGTATTTAAAGTCTGGCCTTCAAAATGTGATTTCACGATAGTTGTTGCCCTTTCTCAGCACAAATGTCTATAACACATCCACTCTATAAAACAATATAAAATGTTTTTATGAAGAAGAATATATTCTTTCACCTCTCAAATTTATCATTGACATGCACAGTGAGAGAAAAGATTAGATAGAGAGCTACAAAGGGGGCCTCATGGAGTCTTAAGAGTTTAATCTTTATCATGAGGACAAAGAGGGTTTGTAGCACTTAGTTGCCACATAAAACTTAGTGACTTGAATCTGCCCACGCTGATAACAGTTCTCTGGGGTAGCAGTTTGGGTGGAGCTCAGATGGGGATTCAGCACTGGTCTAGTGGATTCTTGGGCTTCTGCAGTCCTCTTGAAGCTTAACTGGAGGTAGCAAGCGAACATGGCCTTGTTCCTGGTCTGGCAGCTGGTGATGGCTGTGAAGCTGGCTGGTCTGAACAGGGAAAACATGGTGTGCGCTCAACCTCCTGTGGCTAGAAGAGATTTTTTCACATGTTGGGCTTGAAGAACTCGAAAGGCCTAAAAGTTCAGGAGCCAGTGTTTTCACTTCTTTTGGTCAGAGCAAATTTTTAACGAGCCCAGAACTGGGGAAATAGAGAAATTGACTACACTTTGGGTTTTTTTCCTATTGGTGTTAGGGATCATACCTAGGGCTTCTCTCATGTGAAACACACTCTATCACGGAGCTACACCCCTAGCCCTAGACTACCCTTTTTGATAGATCAACCCGAGAGTCAGATTGTGACAATGTATGACAGGAACAGGAAGAGTTTTTAGCTTAGCTTTTTACAATCTTCCATAGGAGTGATAGGATGATATTAGTATTTTCAGAAAGATGCCTCGAGTGCAGTGTCAACAAAGATTTGGAGGGAACAAGGGGTATGGCAGGGTTAAGAGGCCATGGACTGAGTCCTCTGAAACTGTGAGCCAAGGTAAACTTCTTCTAAATTCTTGTCAGGCATTTTGGTCACAGTGATGAGAAGCTGATTAATACAAGAACCAATCTCATTTTTTCACCCAAATAACTAGGAAGGTATTAGTTACAAAATACTTAATTGAGTGTCAGATTTCAGAGTTAAGAATTTGCCCACTTCTGTCTAGCCAGAATGTTAAAGCACACATATGTGTGTGCATCTTTTTATAATCCAGTGTTCTATATATTATGTAGTTCATATGGAAAGTCATTGCTTTCTTAATCTATTTACATAAAAGATCAAACTCAGAAGTTCGTAATGAGTTAAACAGTTCACAATTGGATGTTAATAACTTGACTGCTTTCCAATATACTATTATATCCAGATTTTAAAAATTGATATATTAGGTATTTTTACAATACCACTATAATTTACCCAGCATTCTAGTACTAATGATTCGTTAGCATTTATTAAAGTACTGTTGAGTATACATTTCAGTTTCTTGGGATCAAATGTACTTGCTCCTTTTTCATGTAGATGAAATATCTAAAACAGTCCTGAACATTAGTTTCTGAACAGTAATGTGTGGTAGACAAGTGCCAGTTCTGAAGGAATGCCAAAGAAATTACAAATAAAATTGTACAGCAAAGCCTAAGATAAACCCATTCTGGGAATAATAATCTTCTGTAAGTTTTTGTCTTTGTTGTTGATCTTCCCAGCTTAAAAACTTTCCTGATGGAAGTTTTTGTACAAAGAGAAAAATGCAGTGTCCCCCTCACGTACTTCTCCCTCATCTTCAATAATCATCACCTTTTGCCCTTTCTTCATCTAATCTGCTATTCCTACTTCTGATTTATTTTGTCATTTTTTTAGTTTGTATTGTTTTAAACCAGATTTGAACATCATCTCATTTCCTAGTAAATACATTAGTATGTATTTCTGATAAGGACTTAAAAATCTAACTTTAATACCATTATTACAATAAATATAACTTTAGTATCATCTAATGCCCAGTTCATTTTCACATTCCCATGACTATCGCAAAATTATCTTTTGTTCTCTCGAGTTTTAGGCAAAATCCAAAGTTTACTCATTGCCTTTGGTTAATATTTCTTACTTTTTTTCATTTATATATTGTATAGTTTTCACTCCCCGCCCCTCCTCTTCTTTGTTGAAGGAACAGGACCATTTATTTTTCTACATTCAGAGTTGTGCTAAAATGAGAGAGTAGAAAAAACATACTAGTTTCTGAAGACATCCTTCTTCGTTCCACTAATATTTTATAGGGGGATGAGAGAATGGCTATTTGGGATGAATCATTGAACCTTTTCTTTGTGGCATTTATATTCCAAGGGAAGTAAACAATAAATTAAAATTGTGACATTTGTCTCCTCTAGAAATGATAGAGCATAACAGAGAGGAGTTGTAGGACCCTGCTGGGCATGGTTGGATGCCGTGGGTGCCAGAGGGGTAATGGGATGTGATTTACATTGAGATCATCCCTCTGACTGTGGGGTGAAGGAGCAAGATAGAGTAGGGTCCCACTTAGAAAGCTACCCTGTAATGTAGGCAGGAGACCCAAGGGTTGGACTTGGGAAGAGCTAGCAAGTAAGAGAGGAGCTGGACCTGATGCCACGGTTTCTGAATTCAGGAGCTATACGGGTGTTGCACAGGAAAGAGGGACACAGAGGGTCTCAGACAGGCCTGTCACAGGCAGAAGCTGAATAGTATTGACAGTTTCCATTCTGGTGAAGGACTAGCAAAACTGGTACTTTTTAATTCTAGTACTAATAAATGCCTTTTTCGGTTTTTTTTTTTTTTTTTTTTTTTTTTTTGGTTAGGTTCTTAAGTGGGCCATTTTCTGTTGTTTAAACTTTGTGAATATGTTGTTTTACAAATGTCTTATAATTTAATACTTTTTAAAACTACTTATTAATCAAGGGATTTGCAGGTTTGAATATTTAATAGCAGTTGTGCTGACTCCTTTTGGAAAAAAAATCATAACTACAAAAAATAAATAGTAAGCCGGGCGCAGTGCCACAAGCCTGTAACCCCAGCACTTGGGAGGCTGAGGCAGGAGGATCGCGAGTTCAAAGCCAGCCTTAGCAATGGCGAGGCGCTTAGCAACTCAGTGAGACCCTGTCTCTAAATAAAATACAAAAAAGTGCTGAGGATGTGGCCCAGAGGTCAAGTGACCCTGAGTTCGAGCCCTGGTACCAAAAAAGTAAAATGAACATTCATATTCCCTTCATCTAAATCTAGCAGTTAAAATTTTGTGATCTTTGATTTAGAATGGATATATGCACCAGTTTTTTCCTAAACCATATGACAGTTAGTTGCAGACATCAAGAATACTCAGAAATATAAGGTTAATGCCATGTGATTATCTGTTATGTAGTTCTTAATTTTATTTCTCTCATTGTTCCCATTTCATGAGAATCCAGTCTAGAAGCACCCATTTTTTTGTTTGTTTTTTGACTCAAGTGTCTTTAATTTGGACCAGGCTTCTTGCCTTTATTTATTTCAGTGACATTGACATTTTTAAGGAGACCAGGCCAGTTATCTTGCAGACTCTTCTACAATCTGGATTTGTCTGACCAGTTCCTCATGATTAGATTCTAGTTAAACCATGCAAATATACTTTTACTTTTTGAAGACTTGTAAATATCAAGAATGGGAATAGTGTGTGTGTGTGTGTGTGTGTGTGTGTGTGTGTGTGTGTGTGTGTTTTAAGTCTTTCTGAGTATCATTTCAGTTACTACCACATACTAGCAAAGCAATGGTTTTGCAACAAGCATTGCCACAGAATCAAGGACATTACATTGAAAGGGAAGTTTAGATTTCATCTCCAGGAATCACAAACTATAGAAAATAGCAGATTAGGTAGAACCTTTAAGACAAAATGGAAACAGAAAGCTGAATTTTGACTTTAGATATGGAGTGTGTTTCCAGATTTAACCTGGTTCTTATTGGTTCTCCTCCAATGATGTGCTGCCACTGAGACTTTGGAGCTTCTGACCCACATATTCATCTTTCTCATTATGTAGCTAAGGAAACTTTAGGCAGAGAGGTTAAGTTACTGAAAAATACAGAATTAGAATTAGTAAGGGACAGTCAGGTCTTGAAGACCCAATTAATTTCCTACCAAAATGCCAGTGATTTACATTGATGGGACAAGTCTCTAATTTTAGTATTTTCTGTGATTAGGGGAGGCGAGGGAATAAAGAATACCACAGAGGGCTGAGGTTGTGGCTCAGCAGTAGAGTGCTCACCTAGCCTGTGTGTAGCCCGGGTTTGATCCTCAGCACCACATAAGAATAAAGGCATTGTGTACAACTAAAACAAATAAATAAATATTTTAAAAAATTGTTTAAAAGAAAAAAAAAAGAAATACCACAGAAAGAAGGTTGGGTGTGGGTGTGTGGTGTCTTGGGGATGGCACCCAGGGCCTTGCACATGGTGATAAGCACATGCTTTATACTGAGTTATATTCCTGGCCCCTATAATTAAGTTGCATGTTAAATAATTAAGGTGGTCTAATTTAATTTTTATTTTTAGTGACATTTTAAGATAATTTCTTTTATCTCTTTACTGTGTTTCATAATAACTTTCTTTTTCAGCTACAAGGCTTTGGCCGACCAAGTGTTTACCATGCTGCTATTGTCATCTTCCTTGAATTCTTTGCATGGGGCCTGTTAACAACTCCAATGTTGACTGTAAGTATTACTGACATGGTACTTGTTATGAAGGCTATAGAAGTTCTTAGACATGCATCCCTAGGTTTGTACATCTGGGCATATGTTTGGGAGTAGCTCTTGGTGTAGTGATTAAAGACTGTTGTTTAATTGAGTTGTTTCTACCATGTGTTCTGTGAACCACCTGCAAGAAAACATGTCATTTAATATTCCTGGGTAGCACTGCACTCCCACTGAACCAATGTCCAAGGGGTGCTTTTATACATATGAACTATATATATTTAGTAAGGTCCTTAGATACCCATAGGAAATCATTGCAAAGCTTTATTGAAGTATATGTCTTCTTTGTGTAGATGTTAATGTCCTTTGACTTAAAGACATAGTAAATAAGAGATTGATAAGTACCTTGTAAAAGTGAAAGTAATAATCATAAGAATGTCTGCATTTCTGGTTTTGGTATCTTATTTGTAGCCATTTCTACCAACCCAGTATTGAATTTCCTGACAGGACCTCAGATTTCCTGAGAAATTTAGGGTTGGGTCTCAAATTAGCAAAGAATCACGCGCATCTAAGTGCCAATTGGAGGCAAGGAAACAAACCTGGAATGAATTGGTAAGAAGAAAAACTACATTGTATCTAGTACCACAGAATCAATTACTGATCAAAGACTTCACCAACGTATAATAATTTGCTATTGAAGTCATTGAAAATTAACAATTACCTTTTCACCATTTAGAAAAGGAAATTTAATTTTCATCTTTCTATTTCCTCCCTTCTGCTATTTCATGTTGTTGAAAAACAGACTTACCATTTAGTCTTTTTTTTTTTTTTAGTTGTAGTTGGACACATACCTTTATTTTATTTATTTATTTTTTATGTGGTGCTGAGGATCGAGCCCAGGGCCTCGAGCCCAGGCAAGCGCTCTACCACTGAGCCACAACCCCAGCCCCACATTTAGTCTTCAGGCAACAAAATGTCCGTTAAGATCAACAGGACTGATAGAAGGATGTTATCTGGAGATCCTGAATCCAGAGCAGTGGCTTCATAGCATTGCTACTGCATTCAGTGACTTGGCACAACTCGGTACTGATTTCACTTGTGGCTATGTATGGAACACTGGGATAACAGTAGGTAGAGAAACCTTGGACCTACAGAAATAAAGGTGTCTGAGCATACTTGTGATGCTTCTGGACATTGAAGAAGTAGAGTGCAATAAATATTTCTTTGGATGATTTGGCTACACCTTTCCCCTTCTCTGATATCTGTACACATGTATTCTGTAACATTTTCAAAGCTAGAAAACCCAGGAGTGGTCCTTTGACCAAAGCTTCAGAAATCAGATTTATTATTTTGGGAGTTTTGGATTTTGAATAAAATTGAGAAAGAGACTTAAAGAAGAGGATTTGTATGTGTGCATGCAAGTACAGTGCTGGGGGTCAAACCCAGGGGGCACATGCTAGGCAAGTGTTCTACCATTTAGCTATACACTACCATCTCCAAGAAGTGTTCTACCATTTAGCTATACACTACCATCTCCAAGAAGTGACTACTCTTGGCTGAATCGTGTCTCCCCCGGCAAATGAGCATGTTTAAGTCCTACACCCCAGAATCCCAGAATACAACTGTATTTGGAGATAGGGCCTGCAAAGTGGTGATTCAGTTAAAATGACGCTGTTAGCTCAGGCCCTAATTCAGATTGAATGGCCTCCTTATAAGGAGAGGAATTCCAGACTTGCAGAGACTCAGGGATACCTGAGTACAGAGGAAAGACCACCTGAGGACATGAAGAAAAGATGGCCATCTGAAAGCCCAGGAGAGAGATCTCAGGAGAAACCAACCCTGCTGAAACCTTGATCTTGGGTTTCCAGCCTCCACAATTGTGACAATGTATGTTGTTTTAGCCACCCAGTCTGTGGTATTTTGTTATAGCAGCCCTAACAGTTAATATAGTGATGATCTAAATATACATAAACAACTGGTTTAAGTTTCTTGCCACTGCCTGTTCAAGCCTTTCCCAAGCCTTTTTTTTTTTTTTTTTTTTTTTTTTGTCCCTTTTGGTACTGGGAATTAGACCCAGAGGCACTTACCCATTGAGCCCACATCCTTTGGCCATTTTTATATTTTATTTAGAGACAGGGTCTTGCTTAGTTACTCAGGCTGACTTTGAATTTGCAATCCTTATGCCTCAGCCTCCTGAGCTACTGGGATTACAGGCATACGCCACAGCCCTTGGATTCCCAAACTTTTTCTTCCATCAACTTTTTGTTTTGGATTCCAGTGTATATTCTGCTGTTGTTCCCCAAATTTTCTTTTCTGTCCTAGATTCTATTATTGATGTACATGGTTAGAAGCAAGAGAGGTACCAAAGAACAGATTGGGAGGAAGATTTTGGTGTCTAGTGATTATTTAACACTTAATTTTTTAAAAAAAATATTTATTTAGTTAGTTGTACACAATGCCTTTATTTATTTTTACATGGTACGAGTGAGGATCGAACCTGGGCCGCACACGTGCTAGGCGAGACCGCTGAGCCACAACCCTAGCCCCTTAACACTTAATTTTAATAAAAGCATTTTTAATTGTCCTCAAGTTTCAGTTAAGCTGTTTTTAAAAATCATCTGTGGTTAACTCATCCCAATCATTATTTTGCCTTAACAGAGAATCCCTTTTGGTATAGTTAATCCCCTTGTTCCCCAGTGAAGTTTAAAAAATAGAGGACTTTGGGATGGCTGTCAGCCAGTTGGCTTTACATAAGACTTTGCTACAGATTTTTAAGTTTTTAAGTCTTCTGTCACATTTAGCAATTTGGTTAATTAAAATTGTAATTTGGATGGAGCACTGGACTTAAAAAATCACCTGTATCTCTCTTATTTACCCTCTTTCATTTTTTTCTTGCTGCATTATCTTTTCATTCGTAGTAATTAGTAATTACAAGATAAGTGATCCTCATCTAACCTTTCATCACTGTGTCCCTAGTGCCTAGTGCTGCCTAGGACTTAGTTGGTGCTTAATAACTATTTTCTTTGAACAAATAATGAGTTGCAGGCACATATGTGTGTCCTCAAGTGAATGTTTTTCCACAACACATTTTTGGTATGACTATAGACCTGCCAGCAAATTGTGTTAGAGTATACCAAACATAAATTTACTGTTGTAACCATTTTCAAGTGTACTTCAGTGGTACAGTATTCATAATGTTGTACAACTATCATCAGCATCTAGAATTCTTTAACTTGTAAAAAGTGAAACTTCATACCTGTTCATCAACCCCCCTTTCCCCTTCTCTACAGCCCTTAGCAAATACTATTCTCTTGTTCATTTCTATGAATTTTGACAACTCTACCTCACATAAGTAGATAAAATCATTTATCTTTCTGTGACTGTCTTCTTTCACTTAGTATAATATTCTCAAGGTTATCTAAGTTGTAGTATATCTCAGGATTTCCTTTGTCTTTAAGGCTGAATAATATTCTGTCGTAACTATATACACATTTTGTTTATCCTTTAATTGGTTGACGGACACTTGGCTTCCTTCTACCCACTGGCTGTTGGGAATAATGCTGCAGTGCTAACAAAACTGTTTTGTTTTTGGATTGGGGGTGCTGGTGCAACTCCTCCCTGTGGAAAATAGGTATGCCCGCTACCTCCTGTCTTTTCTGATTGGACAGAGAAGTGGTAATGTTTGATTCTTTGATAAAGAAGGGTCAGAATTAGGGTTTATTTCCTTACAACTAGAAGTTTATGAGTATACAAAAAAAAGTCTTTGTTTTTCATTCTTTTTGACATATATCCAGAAATGGAATTGCTATATCATAGAGTGATTTTATTTTTAAGTTTTTGAGGAGATGCCAAACTCCTTTCCGTAGAGTACTGTATTTGGAGACAGTACTGTATTTGTACAACAGTGTACAAGGGTTCCAGTTTCCCTGGTTTCTCTGATTGCTGACACTTGTTATTTTATGGGACTTGTTTTAGTTTCAGTAACAGCCATCCCAGTGGGTGTGAAGTGGACAGGCCACTCGTTTTAAGAAACTGCGTTTTTTTTGGCTCTGGTACTTTGGTTTCCCCACCTCCAGCTTCTTTACAAAGTTAAGAGTTTCAGGGCTGGGGATGTAGGTCAGTAGTAGAGCATTTGCCTAGCATTTGTAAGGCCTTGAGTTCAATTCCTAGTACAAAAACATAAACAAAAAGTTTCAAAACATTATTTCTTTTGCGGTCTGTTCTATTAGCTCAGTAGGTTTCTCATTGTAAAAATAATTATGTAGTCATCCTTTGGTGGTAGGAATTCAAATTGAAATGAAGAAATATCTTAGTTTATTTGATGCCCTGTCAGAAATTCCAAAACCCGCGAGGCGTAGTGGCGTACACCTATAATCTCAGCGACTTCAGAGACTGAGGCAGAACAAATTAGAGGCCAGGCAGCCTGGCAATTTTGTGAGACCCTCAGCAACTTAGTGAGACCCTGTCTCAAAATAAAAAGGACTAGGGATGTAGCTTACTAGTAAAGCTTCCTTGCATTCACTCCCCAGTACCAAAAGAAAAGAAATTCCCAAAACCTTCTAGACAGTTATTATGTCCTTTGGCCATTCTGACCCTTGATCAGATTGTCAGATTCCTTCTTATTTAATTAATTAGTATTTAAATGCTGCTTGCAAAAATTAGGGTAACATGCACATCTAGTATGAGGAATACAGAATTGCTGGCATCATTCTGTAATTCCATTTAGGAAGCATGACTGAGTTAGTAGATGTGCTCCTTCCTCCCCTCTTTCTGGGCTCTTTGGTGTTGCTAACTTAAGCTAAATGCCCTATACTTTCCTGACTCTGCCCACCCTTCATATCAGAGTGTGCTAACCTTGTTTCTTTTTTGGATTAGGGGTGCTGGTACAACTCCTCCCTGTGGAAAACAGATATGCCAGCCGGACGCGGTGGCGCATGCCTGTAATCCCAGCACTTTGGGAGGCTGAGACAGGAGGATCGCAAGTTCAAATCCAGCCTCAGCAATGGCAAGGCACTTAGCAACTCAGTGAGACCCTGTCTCTAATAAAAAAATACAAAAAAGGGCTGGGGATGTGGCCCAGTGATCGAGTGCCCCTGAGTTCAATCCCCGGTACCACACAAAAAAAAAAAAAAAAAAAACAGATATGCCCTCTACCTCCTGTCTTTTCTGATTGGACAGAGAAGTGGTAATGTTTGGTTCTTTGATAAGGAAGGGTCAAAATTAGGGTTTATTTCTTCCTAACATTCATTTATCTCTCTCTCTCTCTCTCTCTCTCTCTCTTTAACTGCAGGAATTTGCTATTTTCCAATTTCTAGTCCTTGGCATCTTGAGTCCATCACCCACCATGCCATAACTGTTAAAATGATGATTCACGTGTGCTCTTTTTGTTTGTTCATTTTTTTCCCCTTACTAAGTGGACAGCATTCTTTCTTGTTTCCATCGATGTAAAAAAAAAAAAAAAAAAAAGTGTTGAGCATAATTTGGCAGTCCAGAAAAATGCATATATATTAATATTTTTGCCAGTCTGAGTAAATCTGCTTTCTGGCAATAATTAGTATCTATTTGAAACAGTGTAGAGCAGTTTACTTCTTAGTCCATGGTTATTTTCTCCTTGAGATTTATTGCTTTTGTTATGTAGCTACGGCCTAGCTTATGGTTTAGTTTGTCTATTAAACACTATCAGAAAGGACTCCACCCCTAAAGCTCTGGAGCAAATTTATAAAACTGGCCTTACCTTCTAGTAAAGGAGTTGTGGTGATGGTGATTTATACATAAAAGGGACCTTTCTCTCATCATATGTTCCTGTCTGGCATTCTGTCCTGTAGTACAAACATGCATCCTCTTAGAGTCCCTGACCTCGGTTTATTTTAAATAGAGTAATCTGATTAATTTGGTGTCTTCATAAGTATTTAAATTGGGCTCTTATTTTGATAAAGACATGCTTAATGTTAGTTCTTATAAGAATTTTTATTTCTTGTAATTTACAGATTCTGTTTTGCAAGCTGACCTTGAAATCCTGCTAGAGATTCAAGGGTTCAGTATTCCCCACTCCCTCATCCTTTTCATGTGATGGCCTGAAAATCCAAAGAATGCTTTTTGAACACTTTTCTGCCACATTCAATTTTTGTTCCTTCTTCCTTGCTGACTCTCAAGATAATGTGTCCATTCCTTCCATCATTCAGTGAACACATGGTCTGTCTTATCATTCTCTTTCTTGCTTTGTTGGCCAGCTCTCCTGTGTTTTTCACTTAATCGTTGGTTTTTTGTTTTTTTGTTTTGTTTTGTTTTGGTTTTTTTTGCTTTGTTTTGTTTTTGTTTCTGAGTTAGAGTGGCTGGTATAGGATAGGACTGTATGCTAGAAGTTTTTTTGTCACAATCCAGGCACTTCATTGGATAATTTGCTCTTCATGTGGAAAGGAAGTAAAGTAAATGCTCATAATAACTATAGTCACATGGAGACCATCTTGCTTTCTGGAATCACAAGATGTCCCAGGTTCACCTGGTGGTTTACTAGTGGTTTTGTGAACAAAGTGCCCAAAACCTGCCTGTTGTGTGCCTGATAATTATTAAAGTCAGTTAATTACCACTCAGTAAAGTATTTATGTTAACAATATTTGTTAAATCTTTGCTTTCTCTTGCACAGCCAACTATTATGCTGTAATGATCATTAACCAAACAGATGCAGTGAGCTTTGCTTGGCATTTGTACTCTGTCATATACTTTTATATCAGTAAACAAGCAAGTGCTTAAAAAAAAGGCCTCTGCTGACTTCAACAACCTAATTATAAAAAGTGGCATTATAAAAACATGGCAATAGAAGGTAACCATTGGAGGGTCTCCTTGTCTTAAAATTTGGGATTTAAAACATTTTGGTGTGCATTCCAATTTTGTTATAGATTTTCAGTACTTTTGTATCTCTGACTTCTACATCCATTCATCTGATGGGAAGACAAACATTAATGAGAATTATCTTTCCTCTTAGGTCTCACAGGTCTCCAGACCATCCTTGGGCTACATCTGACTTACTGTCTGCTTTTGTACTGTTTGTGTGCTAAGAATGGTTTTTACATTTTTAAATGGTTGGTTATTTTTAAATACGCAATATATTGTTAACATTTTATACAAATAGTATTCTGTTGTATCTACTCTGAGATCTCTGCATTCTGATGTTCTTCTTTCTGAATTTTCTTCTGTAATCCATCAATTCTTGAAGACTTTCTTGTGTGTTGCTTCATTTGGTGCAGGTCTGTAATTGTGTAGTGTGTTTGTAACGTATGTAGGATCTTAAATCTCTTGGGGAATATTTGTACTTATTTTAAGGCTTGTTTATTTCCTACCATTATTATCTGGTAGAGGTGAGGTAGATTATTTTTTCCCCTTTTTTGTGTCCTTTTTGTTATTTTAAATGGCTCTCTTTACATTTTTTGCTAAATTTTGTGTATCTGTAATATTTACAAGTAAAAAGATTAGGGATTGAGAAATTAGATGTCTTCTGGGGCCAGGCAAGAGATGGTAAATGCACGAGGTGGGGTAAGAGTGTTCTGGTGCTCTGGTTGGAACGCCTCCTCCTCCAACAGCAGCAGCCAGTCTCTTTACTCAGCTGATTAGCAACATGGTAATTCAGGCCCCATGTTTTAGATCTTCTGGAATCTATGAGAAGCTATAAATCATATGGATTTTGGTCAAATTTTCTGAAATTCACACATTGACATTTACACTTTGAAAAACAATGAGTCAAACGTGTATCACTCATCAGTTTACAGACCTGTGTGTCTAAACACATTTCTGGTAGCTTAATGCAGGGACTGGTTATAAAGCTCTTGATGAAAGTGTGGGTACCCTGTGGTTTCTTCTAGTGTGCTTCTAGGGCTTTGTGCCAGTTTGAGCAGTCGTAAGTAATCTGCATCACTGTCCTTTTTAATTCTACCCCCTTTAATCCTTCATGTGTCCCACTTAGAAATCCCACTTCAAAGAACTATACTTGTGATTTTTATCTTGGGGTCAATATGAAGGTCAGCAGCTTTGAGAACAGGATACCAGCAAGCTTATTTTGTGATCTTTTAATAATACATTCACTTGTGGCTTTTTTTTTCCTATCCTGATGGAGGGTTCTTCCTAGGTTCTGGAAAATTTATTTCTTCAAAGGTCTTCTGTCCCCCCTCAAATGTTACTTTGCTTCAATTTGCAGGTTTTGTTGTCAGCTTTTCACTATCTATTCTGGATCATCCAGAAGTACATCACTGTTCTTGGTTTTCCAAGGATGTTATAGGTTCTGTTTGCACATTTCTTCCGTTACATTATGGAAGTGGAGGAACACAGCTGTGTGCATGTATATGTAATATGTAGGCATATGTTTATGTATGTGCAGATGTTTATTAGCTATTTTGTACTGGAAAACAGTTCAATTCTCAAAACTTTCTAAGTTATTTTTTAAGTGATAAGCAAATTGTATTTTATGTTTACTGTAATCCTTTAAAAAAAAAAAAAGATGCCTCCCTTGAGATTTTCTTTATAAAAGGAGATACTAAAAACAAAAGCCTCTTATCTATTTGTAGAACCTTTTGTCATTGGGTTTACTTTGATAAGAGTTCTTTATCTTTTTCTTTCTTTCTCCCCTTCACCCAATGGCACTGGGGTTTGAACCCTTGGCCTTGCACATTCTAGGCGAGTGCTCTACCACTGAGCTATATTCCCAACCCTTTTTTGAGATTTTGAGGCAGGTCTCACTAGATTGCCAGGGCTATCCTTGAACTTAATCTTCTCAAGTAGAAGATTAAGATGTGGGGTTACAGATGTGGGCCACTGCACCCAGCCAGTTATTTTCTTTTGTAGTTAAATTATTTGTATACTTTATTTGGGTTGTTTAATTTATCATTAAAAGTTTGAGTAGAGGCCGGGCACCATGGCGCACGCCTCTAATCCCAGCGGCTCAGGAGGCTGAGGCAGAAGGATCATGAGTTCAAAGCCAGTCTCAGCAAAAGTGAGGTGCTAAGCAACTCAGTGAAGCCCTATCTCTAAATAAAATACAAAATAGGGATGGGATGTGGCTCTTTGGTTTTGTGCCCCTGAATTCAATGCCCAGTATACCCCACCAAAAAAAAAAAAAAAGAGAGAGAGAGAAAGTTTAGAGTATTGCTGGTTTCTTTACTCTTGATTTATTTTATGATGGTTAGCTAGCCTTCTTTAAAATGTTGTATATACTTATTTACTATTGACATTTTATTTATCTCTCCAATAATATTTCATTATTTCCCTTTGGGATGGGGGATAGGAAACAGAAAAACTGTTAAAATACAGATTAACATGTGAACATAAATGTTTTTTAGATGAATTAAATAGTGTGAGTTGATGGACCAAATGGTCCCATAGTACTAATAATCATAGTGGATCTAGTGTGTTTAATGTGAAGCTCAGTGAGTGCACGTCTTTCTGCATGGCGGTGGTTCTGCTAGACTTAAGTGATTGTCTCTGCTTCCTAGGTTGCAGCACTTGCACAGAGGGAATGCATGTTCAGGTCGTATCCGTGTAGAATTGTTATAGGGACGGTCTGAGGTTGGAGGGTGAGTATGGAGGCGGGAGCAGGGAAGAACCAGTACTGCTGCCCCTTTGGTAGGTGAGGGTAGCCCTGGAGTTAATGCATTGTTTAGCAGCAGCACTTCCCTCACCCTCTGTTTCCCACTGGCAAGAACTAAGTGGAAGCCAGTAGGCAAGGAGAGGTCTGAGAAATGTCTCTAGCCTCTTACTGTTGGTCCAACACAGTAGAGTATAAAAGGGAGAAATATGGGACCAGAAGGCAATGGGATAATAACTGACATACCCAAGATTGGAGACTTTTTTTTTAAAATATGCTGGTTTTGCTAGTTTGCTGTATTTTTGTGATGCACATAGCAAATTTATTGGATGATTCTCATCTTGATCAGTATTTTTTTCTTTTAAAGAAAAATATCTATAACCCTATAACCCATGTTTTGTTTTTGTTTTTGATTTTGTTGGGGGGCAGGGATACTGGGATTGAACTCAGGGGCACTGAGCCACATCCCCAGCCCCCTTTTTTTTTTTTTTTTTTTTTTTTTTTTTGCGGTACTGGGGATTGAACTCAGGGGCACTCGACCACTGGGCCAAGTCCCCAGCCCTATTTTGTATTTTATTAGAGACAGAGTCTCACTGAATTCCTTAGCACCTCACTTTTGTTGAGGCTGGCTTTGAACTCCCAATCCTCCTGCCTCAACCTCCCAAGCCACTAGGATTACAAGTGTATGCCACCATGTCCAGCACCCATATTATTTTTGGAAGATTTTTCTGAGAACTTTGATGATATTCCATTGGGATATTCAGTATCCTTTATTTGTGTTTCTTTCTCCTGAGTACAAACAAAGATTGGAAATACTAAGATTGGAAATAATTTATGAATGGATATTAGTTTCACTTTTTAAGTCTTTATTCTTTTTTTTGGGGGGGGGACACCAGGGATTGAACCCAGGAATACTTAACCACTGAGCCACATCCCCAGCTCTCTCTCTCTCTCTCTCTCTCTCTCTCTTTTTTTTTTTTTTTAATTTAAAGACAGGTCTTGCTGAATTGGTTAGGGCCTTGCTAAATTGCTGAGGCTGGCTTTGAACTTGAGATCCTCCGGCCTCAGCCTCACTTCCTGAGCCACTGGCATTACAGGTATGTGCCACCATGCCCAGCAAGACTTTATTCTTTTTTATTTATTGTACCGGGGATTTAACTCAGGGGCACTGGACCACTGGGCCACATCCCCAGCCCTTTTTTGTATTTTATTAGAGACAGGGTCTCACTGAGTTGCTAAGTGCCTCGCCATTGCTGAGGCTGGCTTTGAACTCATGATCCTCCTGCCTTGGCCTCCCAAGTGCTAGGATTAAAGGTGTGCACCACCATGCATGGCCTCAAGACTTTATTCTTTTCTTTAAGAGTAGTTGTAGGTTCATAAGAAAAGTGAGAGAAAGGTACAGAGGTTTCCTATCTTCCCTGCCCCAACACACATAAGCCTCTGCCAACCATCATCATTCCCCCACCACAGTGGTTCATTTGTTATAGTTGATGCACCCAGAATGTCACATCATTATCACCAAAAGCCCAGAGTTAACTTTAGGGTTCACATTTTGTGTTCTTTATTCTGTGAGTTTTGACAAATGCATGATGATTTGTAGCCACCATTATAGTATCATACAGAGTAGTTTTACTGCCCATTATTCTCTGTGCTCCACCTACTCATCTCTTCCCTCTTTCCAAACCCTGGCAACCAGTGATCTTTTTATTATCTCCATAGCATTGCCTTTCCAAGAAAGGTCATGTATTTGTAATCATGCAGTATATAATCTTTTCAGATTGGTGTCTGTCATTTAGGAATGTGCGTTTATGATTCCTGTGTGTCTTTTCATGGCTTGATAGCTCATTTCCTCCTAGCCATAGTCTGTATTTACCACAGTTTATTTATCCATTCACCTACTGAAGGACATTTTGGTTGCTTCCATGTCTGGCAGCTATAAAGGCTGCTGTCAACATCTCTGTACAGGTTTTTGTGTAGATATAAGTTTTCAGCTTCTTTGGGTAAATACCAAGAAGCATGATTCCTGAATCATTTGGTAAGAGTGTATTTAGCCTGGCATGGGGTGCATGCCTGCAATCCCAGCAGCTCAGGAGGCTGAGGCAGGAGGATTGCAAGCTCTGAGTCAGCCTCAGCAATTTAGCAAGTCCCTGTCTCAAAACAAAAAATAAAAAGAACTAGGGATGTGGCTCAGTGGTTAAGTGACCATGGGTTCAATTCCCAGTACCAAAAAGAGTATGTTTAGTTTTCTAAAAAACCATCAGACTGTCTTCCAAAGTGGCTGTACCATTTTGTATTCCCACTAGCAATAAATGAGAATTTCTGTTGCCCCACAACTTCATTAATTTTGGAGTTTGTCAGTATTCTAGATTTGGGCCATTCTGATAGGTGTGAAATGGTGTATGGTTTTAATTGCATCTTCTGATGACACAATATACTGTGCCTTTTCATATGCTTATTAGGCACCTTATATATTCTTTGGTGACATGCCTTTTAAAATCTATCGCACTTATTATTTATTATTATTATTATTATTATTATTATTATTGGTACTAGATATTGAACTCAGGCACTCGACCACTGGGCCACATCCCCAGCACTTTGTTGCTAAGTGCCTCGCCATTGCTGAGGCTGGCTTTGAACTTGCGATCCTTCTGCCTCAGCCTCCCAAGTGCTGGGATTACAGACATGCGCCACCGCGCCCGGCTTATGGCATATTTTTTAATCATTAGTTTTCTTATTGTTGAGCCTTAATAATTCTTATAAAATTTAGTTAACAGTCCTTTATAAGGATTTTTTTGTGTGTGTGTGTGTGGGCAAATATTCTCTCTCAGTCTGTGGCTTTTTGTTCTCTTGACAGTGTCTTTTACAGAGCATAAATCTTTTTTTTTTTTTTTTTTTTTTTTTGTGGTACCGGGGATTGAACTCAGGGGCACTCGTCCACTGGGTCACATCCCCAGCCCTTTTTTGTATTTTATTAGAGACAGGGTCTCACTGAGTTGCTAAGTGCCTCGCCATTGCTGAGGCTGGCTTTGAACTCACGATCCTCCTGCCTCAGCCTCCCAAAGTGCTGGGATTACAGGCATGCGCCACTGTGCCCGGCAGAGCATAAATCTTTAATTTTAATGAAATCTATATTATTGATTTATTCTTTCATAGATTATGCTTTGGGTGATATACCTAAAAAGACATGGCCAAGCTGAGCATGGTAGTACATGCCTATAACCCCAGCTTCTTAGGAAGCTAAGACAGAAGGCTCTCATGTTTGTAGTCCGCCAAAAAAAAAAAAAAAGTTTTCAAGTATGTCTTCTATATCTTAGAACATAGTAAATAAGCATATTCATTTTTAAAGTCTGTGTTGGGTAATTCCAAAATTTGACATTTTGAGGGATCTGTTTCTGTGTATATATGTGTGTGTGTGTTTCTTTTTGTTTTGTGTAGTGTTTGTTTCTTGCTTGTAGACTCTTTTTCCTTTTGTACATGGTTATCTGTGATTAGGTACTGTTCATTTGAAAATGGTTGATTTGAAGCCTCAGTCATGGCTTCTTCAAAAGTGATTTTGAGTTTTCTAGGCATCGGGAGGTAGTGTTATACAAATCTAAGGCTTGAGATTTTTCTGAACTACTTAGGTGTTATGAAACTGGGTCACTGAGTTTGTATAACCCTTTGAGGGCATCTACTTCAAGTTGGTAGTTGAGGGTAGAAGCCTCTAATTTTTATTTTTTTGCTGCAAATGTTTAGTGACAAGCAACTTTAAGTGCTGGGCTTTCCTTTTTGCCTCACTATCTTAATACCTTTTCATGCCTTTAAGATTTTTTTTCTGCATTTCATGTAGTATTTTATATAGTATTTCATGTAGCATTTTATAATATTTATTACCAGGTTCATCTTCTTTCTGTAGCCTGCAACTAGTAGAGGCAGAAATCTTGCCCTTTAATTTACATTTGAATATGTCTTGATGTTTGTTTGCTTTTTGTAGGTTCTACATGAAACATTTCCTCAACACACATTCCTCATGAACGGTCTCATTCAAGGTGTAAAGGTAAGAACAATTTTTGTGTGGTTCATAATGAACCAAAACCTAGGAATCCTTAAGTAGTTCCACTTTGGAGATATAAGTGAGTCTTAAGGAAGCAATTACTACTTGATCGGAGACTTTAAATTTTTAGTTGGCTTATCAAAGTCAGACTGAAATCAACACAAATACATTAGTCATAGAATGGTTTACTGTTAAAAAAATAATGTAAATACTTTATAGGCCTTGTTTTATTTTTATCATTGTGTACACAGCAGTTTCATTATTATGTTTACCTTTAACTGTGATCCTTCTCAACAGAATATAGTGAACCACTGTAATCTTAGACTTTGAGTCTGACAAAGAATGAAGCATCGGAATTCAGCTGGATATTTATTTAGTCTTACCACTTGATATAATTAGCCTTAATTCATTATCTTGATTTTTAGCATGATATGTACCAGAAAAGATGATAATAAAGTCTGTGGGCATAGGGTCTAATTTGCCCTTCCCATCTTAGATACTGTGAATCTGTTTATAATTATGCTTTATGCAGAACAACACACTTAAAATTGTGCCCTTACTAGTAACTTGTTGAATTTAGCCATAGAAACTTGGATTCCCAGCTTTGAGCAGCATCAACTTTAATTAATATTACTTATTCTTTGCCTATTTTTGAAAAGGGCTTTAGGATACAGACAATTTAAATAAAGGTTGAAAGAAGAAGTTTTTAATACTCAGAGAAGGAAGAATATCATCAAGAATGGTGTGATCACCAGCTTATGAGCACTGTAGATTTAAAAAAAAACTAAAATTAATGTGAGAGAACATTGATAAAATTATAGTTAAGTGTATTCTTAAAAACAGTAGTTTCTCAGGAAGGTTACTTTATAGATATTTGTGTTGTGGAGAAACTCATAAAGTGTGTTTTATGTGTCTGGTTCTGCAAAATAAAACTGACTGAGTCTATAAAGATGAGCATCATGCCATGCTTCCACCAAGGAACATCCACAATGTTATTCTAGAAGATAGAAAAAGAAAAGGCATTTCAGTTCATGCATGAGCTTGAGTAAGGAATTGCTGAATTTCAATATTAACTTAAATATTTTAATAATTGGTTACTGTTTCAGGGTAGAGATGTAAAGATTACACTTCTACAGTAAAACATAGCTTTACTAAGATTTCTTAATATGCTTATTAATATAGTGGAATGTGTAGGGCTTCAGATTGCCTTAGCTTAAATTCTCTTCTCTGCATCTTTAGTTGAATGATTTGACCTCCCTAAACCTCAGCTTGATTATTTAGGAATTGGGAAAGATAAGAGTACTTTCTAATAGGGTGCTTGTGAGGATTAAAAGATAGTATGTATAACAGCTCTTAACATTGTATTTTTAAAAAAAATTTTTTTAGTTGTAGATGGACGCAATACCTTTGTTTTGTTTATTTATTTTTATGTGGTGCTGAGGATCGAACCCAGTGCCTCACACATGCTAGGCAAGTGCTCTACCACTGAGGTACAGCCCCAGCTCAACACTGTATATTCATGTACTAAATACTGAATGTTACAGAGAAAAATAATGTCAAAAACAAAACCGTACTCTTAGAATGAAATATTAGTGAACATTTTTCTTACTAGTTTGAGGATGAATTTACTTTGTTTTAGAAAAGGAATTCATAAAGGAAAAGAATGAGTATGCTATGCCAGGCATAGTGGTTAACACCTGTAATCCCAGAGGCTCAGGAGGCTGAGACAGGAGGATTGCAAGTTCAAAGCCAGCTTCAGCAAAAGCAAGGCACTAAGCATCTCAGTGAGACCCTGTCTCTAAATAAAATATGAAATAGGGCTGGGGATGTAGCTCAGTGGTCAAGTGCCCCTGAATTCAATCCCTGGCACCCTACTCCACCCCCCAAAATTAGTCTGTTATTTTGACATTTTAAACTTTGGTAAATCGAAACAATCATCATCAAAATTAAAAAACAAATGAAAAAATATCATCTGTAATGTATATAACAGAAGGAGGAACACTATTCTTGACATGTGAGTGTGGTCAGAGTAAAACCATAAGAAAATGAGCAGTATCCCAAAAGGGCAAAGAAAAGCCGGCGCGGTGGCACACGCCTGTAATCCCAGCACTTTGGGAGGCTGAGGCAGGAGGATCGCGAGTTCAAAGCCAGCCTCAGCAACAGCGAGGCACTTAGCAACTTAGTGAGAACCTGTCTCTAAATAAAATACAAAAAAAGGGCTGGGGATGTGACCCAGTGGTCCAGTGCCCCTGAGTTCAATCCCTGGTACCACAATAAAAAAAAAAAAGGGGGGGGGGGCAAAGAAAAATGCCTGGCAGTTTAAAAAAGACATCAATGTAAAAAGAGCCAAAGAAGCTAAATTATATTAGGTAATACTTTTTTTTTTTTTTTTAAACCAGGGATTGAACTCAGGGGCGCTCGACCACTGGGTCACATCCCCAGCCCTTTTTTGTATTTTATTAGAGATAGGGTCTCACTAAGTTGCTAAGTGCCTCGCTGTTGCTGAGGCTGGCTTTGAACTCGCGATCCTCCTGCCTCAGCCTCCCAAAGTGCTGGGATTACAGGCGTGCGCCACCACGCCTGGCTTAGGTAATACTTTTATACATCAAATTGGTAAAAATTTTAAACTGACAAGAACTAATTTATTCAGTGTATGGTGGGCTGGTTCCCACACAGTGCTGATAAGAGGATCAATCGGTTTAGCTTTTCTGGAATCCATCTTTGAAAATATCCATATAAGCTAGGGGTCTAGCTCAGTGATAATGTAATTTCGTAGCATGCAGGAGGCCCCAGGAATGGATCCCCAGCACTGCAGAGAAAAGAGAGAATTCATATATTTTAACAAAGTGATTTTTATTTCTAGAAATCAAATAGAGTTACTCAAAGATTCAGGTAAAGGGCTATTATGGTTTTATTTGTAATAGTAAACATGAAGGGCTATTATGGTTTTATTTGTAATAGTAAACATGGAAACAATTAAAATGCCTTAAAATTGAGAGAACAAACAAATACATTGTGTTACAACTATATGATTATGATATCATGCAAACATATAAAGAACATGTGTTTGAAGAACACAATGTGTGAAACAAACAGAACATAAACATAGTTCTATTTTATTTTGACATATATATGTGTATGTACACATACACATGTATATACAGGAAAAATGATAAAAAGGGAATCACAATCACCTGAAGGTTTGGTTTTTTTGTTTGTTTTTTTGTTAGCCTGACTATATCAGTCTACTGCTTTCTGGCCTCCCAAGTCCCTGAAATGAAGTATGATGATAATGTTATCAGTGATTCATTGTAAAGGTTCAGGGTTCAGTTTCTTCTCTCTTGCTTCTTTAAAGATTCTTTTATACTGTCTTTCAAAACTGATAAGTCTCTGAGTTCATCTTGGAATTCATTGAACTGCTTTTATATATATATATATACATATATATATATATTCATATCTTTCATCAAAATTTGGAAGTTTGGGGGGACTGAAATGGGCAATATTCCATTCTATTCCATGCATGTATGATTATGTCAAAATGAATCCCACTTTTATGTGAAACTATAATGTACTAATAAAAACGTAATCAAAAAATTTTGGAAGTTTTCAGGCATTATTTCTTCAGATTGTCTCTCTTCTCCTTTCTTTTTTTTTTCTTCTTAGACTCTCACTGTGCTTATTTTAGTCTGCTTAATGGTGTCCCAGGATCCCTTAGGATCTGTTCACCTTTCCGTAGTCTTTTTTCTGTTGTGTTCTTCAAGCTAATTTCCATTGTCAATTTTTCAGGTTTGCTGATTCTTCTGCCTGCTCAAATTTGCCTTTGAATCCTTCAGATCACTTTAAATTTTCAGTTATTGGGGGCTGGGGCTGGGGCTTAGTGGCAGATCACTTGCCTAGCATGTGTGAAGCACTGGGTTTGATCCTCAGCACCACATAAAAATGAAACAAATAAAAGCACACTCTCCATCTACAACTACCAGAAAATTTTTTTGAAAAAAAATTCAGTTATTGTATCTTTTCAGCTCCAGAGTTTTTGTTTGATTTGTTTTTTAGGTTTTCTATCTAGTCATGATATTTCCATTTACTTCTTATATCATTTTATTGACTTCTTATATCATTTATTTACTTTTTTAATATTTATTTATTTGTTTTTAGTTGTACACATGCCTTTATTTTTACGTGATGCTGAGGATCGAACCCAGGCCGCACACATGCTAGGCGAGCGCTCCACCGCTGAGCCACAACCCCAGCCTCTCATTTATTTACTTCTTATATCATTTTATCCCCCCAACACCTTCCATTAATTCTTTGAGCATCTTTAAACTCGTTATTTTAAAGTCCTCAGATCTGCTATTAGGTCTTTTTCAGGTACAGGTTCTGGTTTTGTTTTTTTCTGGGGATCAGATTCTCCAGGGTTTGCTGGGGGGGGGGGGGGGTTTGTTTTTCTTTTTGTCTTTTCTTTTCTTTTCCCTCCCCCTCCCTTCCTTCCTTCCTTCCTTCCTTCCTTCCTTCCTTCCTTCCTTCCTTCCAGGGATTAGCCTGAGGTATAAACTTAAGATATATTCTGATATATTCTTAGTCTGTGCCTTCCCCTGGATATGTGGTTACTTTATGCTTACCAGTGTATGTGCAGTTGATTTTGAATATCCTAATCTTTAATATCTGCCTTCCAGAAGGGGAAAACAAGGAAATAAAGGAAAAGAGAAAAAGGGGCACAGTGGGAGGGGTAATAACAAGGCCTCTTTGCATTTCTGCTATAGAAGGCAGCAATCAGTGATCAGATCACAGATCTCTAATACTTGCGGGAGGATGCTGGCCTCCACAATTTGAATGCAGGTTATTCCAGAAACACTGCTCAGCTTCCTGCCACGGGTCTGGGGTAGAAAATGGGTTACAGTGCTAATAGCTGAAATTGATAGAAACTAATTGTATTTTCTTAGAAATTGTAAACCTTCAGTATACTGCAGAATTCTAAAGTGGTTATCAGACAGATTCTACCAGTGTTATTTGCTGTCTAGGTGGGAATACAGATTCCACGTGCTTCCTACTCTGCCAGCTTCCTAGAATTCTATTATTAATTTTTTTTCTTACAAAGAAGTAAAACACTTTAATTCTCAATGATTTGATGATGTATAAATTAGCATACTAAATAGACATTTGACTATTTTTTAAATTCTTTTTGTTAATCATTAGAAATGGTTATTAGTGAAGACAAAATTTTTAGTGTTTTTACAAAAATTTGTGTCATTGAATAATCAAGATCACTTTGTACTATCATTTGACAGTCTCACACTACCTTACAAAGCAAGGATTTGCCTGTGTTATTTGTAATGATTATATACTATTCCATTATACCATGATATACTTACCATTTCCCTTCTAGATGGTTTTCAAACTGTTGAAGATAATTCTGTAGTAAAAATTTTTTAAATCTTACCTTGGATCTTGTGTTGATTCCTAAAATTAGAGTTGTAAAGGTGTAACTAGGTTGGGTGGTTTTCAGGGTCTTACATATCTTCTAGAGCAGTTGTGCTGTCTCACAATCCCAGCAGTGTTGTGTAATGTCTGTCTCATATACTCATGAAGGTGTTGTTTTTCAGATATTTATCTTTTCAGTGGCTTGAAAATTATGTTTTACTATTTTGGTATTACTGGGGATTGTACCCAGGAGCACTTTGCCACTGAGTTATATCCCCAAACCCTTTTTATTTATTCTGAAATAGGATCTTACTAAGTTGCCCAGCCTGGCCTTGAACTTGGATCCTTCTGCCTCTGCCTCCTGAGTATCTGGGATTTCAGGTATATGCCACCATTCCCAACTAGACTGTAATTTTTATTTTTATTTCTCTGATTACAAATGAAACTATATATTTTTACATGTGTTTTGCTTTCTACTTTTGTGAAGTATCATTCAAATGCTTTATTTTTCCAATGGAAATTATCCAGTTCTTTAATCAAAACTTTATAAGTATTTCTCATTATTTAATAATTTTTAATTTAGTACCTGTTGAACTTAATAGTTATAAAGAAAAAAAATTCTCAGACTGATTCCACTTCTCAGAGTCCCAGACTCACTTTCCAGTCATTTTTCTCAGCCACATCCCCAGCCCTATTTTGTATTTTATTTAGAGGCAGGGTCTCTAAATAAAAGTTGCTTAGCACCTTGCTTTTGCTGAGACTGGCTTTGAACTGGCAATCTTCCTGCCTCAGCCGCCCGAGCTACTGGGATTATAGGCGTGCACCACCATGCCGGCTTTTTGTTAGTCTTGTTTTGATTTTGTAGTACTGGGGATTTAACCCAGGAGTATTCTACCACTAAGCTACATTCCCAGTCTTTTTTTTTTTTTTAATATTTATTTATTTACTTTAGTTGTACACAATGCAATGCATTTATGTTTATGTGGTGCTGAGGATCGAACCCGGGCCGCACACGTGCAAGGCGAGCGCTCTGCTGCTGAGCCACAACCCCAGCCCTTTTTTTTTTTTTTTTTTTTGATGCAAGGTTTAACCTAGGCTGATCTCAAACTTGGAATCCTCCTGCCTCAGCCTCCCAAATAGCTGGGATTACAGGCATGTTCCACCATGCCTGACTTCAGCAGTTTTTCTTTGTTTCTTTGTTTCTTTTTTTTTTCAAAGAAAGATTACATTTTATTTTATATTTTCTTGGTGCTGGGGATTGAATCCAGGGTCTCCCACATTCTACCACTGATCTACAGCCCCAGCCCACAGCAGTTTTTCTTTTTATGAAATTTAAACATGTGGCAGAACTTGTTGTCTGACTAGCAATGAAAAGTCATATCAGTCAGGGTTCTCCAGAGAAACAAGACCAATATATAAATATACATATATCCCATTGTTTTACTATAATGAGAATTATTTTAATGATTGGCTCACATGATTGTGGGTGCTGGCAAGGCTAAAATCAGTACTGCATCTAGGAGGTTGGCAGCTTCATGTGTTGCTGCTACAGCCTTTACCTGTTCACACGAGGCTTGCCTATGTTACTGAGAGTGATTCCTTTTCCTTAGAGCCAACTAATTATAGATGTTAACTATACCAACACCTAGACTGGGGTTTGGTTAAATAACTGGATTCTATAGCCTCACTAAACTGACACATAAATCTAACCATCACCAAAGTTGTGGTCACCATGAGCAGGTAGATTATCTGTAACTATTTTCTTCATTGAAATAGCTGGTCCAGTTGACCAATGTCTACTTTAAAACCTCCTGAAACTTCAAAGTTAGTAATTAAGAGCCCTTTTGTTAGTATGTATTATTTTTTATACAAAATTTGATATCTTCACCAATGACTCAAACCAATTTTAAAGCAGCCAAAGATTTAAGACATCAAAGAAGCAAGTAATCTACTTCCAGGTGGGTGTGAAGATTATGAGAGCCACCTAATCCATAGACTAATCCATTTGATGGATGTGTAATTTGGATTAGTGGGTGGTTACTGTAGGCAGGTGGGGTATGGCTGGGTCACTGGGGGCATGCCTTTGGGAATGACATATTTTGTCCCTGGCTTCTCTCACTCTGTACTTTCTGGCTGCCATTTTCTGCCATGATGTTCTACCTCACTTCCATCCCAGAGCAATGGAATTGACCAATCATGGATTGAGAACCTCTGAAATCATGAGCCAAAATAACCTTCCTTCAAGTTGTTCTTGTCAAATATTTTGGTTACAGTGGTGAGAAGCTGACTGACACACTTAGTTTTCATGTCGCTGCCAGGGAAGACCCGGGGAGCCAGCTTGAGGGTTGGCCATGAGGGGTCCTCACAACTCACTGACACTGATACCTTCTTCCTGGTGAAGACTTCACTGTCCAATATGATTGTGTCAAGAAGATTGCCACAGGACCTTCTGTTCCTCTGCCAGGACACTTTTCCAGGGACATTTAATGGTTTTCTGTAGTCCTAGGAATTGCTATGAAGTGTCCCCTGCATTTTAAATCAAGTAGTGCTTAGCATAGTAGTTTAGCATAAGTGCACACACACAAACTATTGTCTGATGTTGTTAAGAAATCTCAGGGAAGGGGCTGGGGCTCAGTGGTAGAGCACTCACCCAGCACATGTGAGGCACTGGGTTTGATCCTCAGCACCACATAAAAATATATAAATAAAATAAAGGAATACTACTAAAACATTTTAAAAAAATATCTGGGGAAAAAACAGGATATCCAAGTTACACTCATAACTGCTACTTAGAATTAATAGGTATGGAATGCTTTTCATAAGTACACATACATGCGCGCACGCGCACACACACACACACACCCCAAAAAAAAAAAAAACTTGGAAATGAAATAAAGATTGTCCTTTTGTCATCTTTTTAAAAAACATTAAAATAGCCTAGTTGAGGCAGATGACTCTATATATTGTAGTGCGATCTTTTATAATAGACTGTACTTTTTTTTTTTTTTTTTTTTTTTTTTTTTTGTGGTACCAGGGATTGAACTCAGGGGCACTCACCCACTGGGCCATATCCCCAGCCCCTTTTTTGTATTTTTTTATTTGGAGACAGGGTCTCACTGAGTTGCTAAGTGCCTCACCATTGCTGAGGCTGTCTTTGAACTCGCGATCCTCCTGCCTCAGCCTCCCAAAGTGCTGGGATTACAGACGTGCGCCACCACGCCCGGCTTAGACTGTACTTTTATAGTTTAATAATTGGTCTGATTCATGGGCCTAGAGGTTAGAGCTCAAGCTGTGGAGCTACACAGACACCTGAGCTGAATCCCACTTCTGCAGTTGTGAGCCCTGGGCCTACGCTACTTACTAACCCTGGTAACACCCACCTCACCAAGAGGTGCTTTCATGTGAAATATGTAGATCAGCGTGGTGTATGTGAGTGCTGGCAGTTATTGCTGCTTTAAGACCTGCTGAGCTTTCCTGTAATGAGAAATTTGAAGCAGTGGCTTATTCCTAAGATCCAGGAAAGCCTTTTAACTTTCCTTTTGTGCTGGGGGCCAGCCCCAGCTAGGGGGTACAACGCGAGCGCTCAACGAAGTATGAAGGCAGAGAAGCAGCGATGGGGAAAATAACACCGACACACGAGTCAGGCTGTGGAATCTTCTCCATCGCTGCTTCTCTGCCTTCGTACTTCGTTGAGCGCTCGCATTGTACCCCCTGGCTGGGGCTGGCCCCCTGCACTTTTGCTTTTATTTCTTTCTGCTTTCTCTTGGAGACTCTTCCCTGCTTTTCTTGCCTTGCCTCCTCCACCTCTCAGCAATCCCAGCTCTCCTGCCTATATTGCTTCCCTTGGATTCTGCAGCACATATCTCCCCGTGTTTTACAGATCTCCTTTCCTGGCCCTCACATAATTAAATTAACTTCACATTATGTGGCTTGCTTTTTTGCCCTGTTAAACTGATGGATAGGCACTCTGAGAAGGAAGCTTTGTACTGTGTGCAAGGTCTCAGGTCCTGACATAAAGATGAGCCTGTTTTAAAATTGTTTTTTGTGCTAAAAGATCTGTATTTGTCAGTTATATGAAAAAGAACAGCAGTTCCATTGATGTGAGATTTTTCTTCGATTTAGTTTTAAGGAATAGAAGAAATTTAAAAATCCTTGTTAATAAACTATTGTATGAAGACTGGGGATGTAACTGGGTGGTAGAGTTCTTACCTAGCAGTCACAAGGCCCTGAGTTCAGTCCCCAGCATGTAAATAAATAAATGAATCAATAAATAATAAAAATCAAAATGAATATAATATGGGGTTACCAGTGTTTACCTGTTGTAAGTTCCTCTTGACTTATTAAAGGAAACTAAAATTTTACCCAAAAGTGTCAACTTTTTTATGGAAAATTTTAAATCTTCAGAAATATATGACTTTATATTTTAATCTTCAGTAGTACCATGATTCTCTCAAACTTAGTTATAAAGTTAATTATAGTTTTTGAAGGGAAACAAAATACTATTTTTAGTTTTAAGGCTTTTTAAGGGTACTGACTCAAACTATATATATTATCAAATATTCTGTCAGTTGTATATGTTAAGAAAATGTATGATTGAAACTTCTATAATGACTGTTAATTGTAAAATTTGTGTATGTTTGCTTTGGGTCAGTTACATTTGCCATTCTTTATAAACTTTTTTAAATGTTTTGGGTAATTTTATTTAATTTAATGAGCTTTAATTGCTGCCTTGTAAAATAAGGACCTATGCTTGTTGGGTTATGATTGTATGATACGAGTACAATCTCGTTATTTGTAGATTCCATATTTGTGAATTTACCTACTCAATAGGTGAGTATTGACCCCAAAATCAATACTCAGAGTGCTTTCATGATCATTTGCACATGCACTCAGAGCAGGGGAAAATGTTGAGCTGCTGATGTGCATGTTTCTATCCGGCTGATCAAGACCACACACTGTCCTTGTTCCCCAGGGAGCTGTGCTTCCACGTGCACTAGTACAGTGTTTGTGATGATTTTATAGAATATAACTACTGTGAATAATGAGAACTGACTATATTTCACATGAAGACTAAGGCTTTGGTGTCAGTCTGATTTTAATTTTTAAGCATTTTGTTCTCACTTGCAAATTGTACTCTGCAGCTTTAATATTTATGAAGTACTTACCCATCAAAGTACAAAATGTCCTGCTCAATCTACAGCGCCAGTAATGTAGCCAGATGGGATTTAAGGCCACTTTGGGTAATAAAGAAATTGACAGCAGAAAGCCTTTGATTTTTGGAAATATAAGTTTTCCAAAGAGGCAAGTGTTCTGTTGAATTGTGTTATAGCATCTTAATAAAACAGATGATATCTTTAGTATCTCTTATTGTCATTGAGGATTTGATTTTAGTAATATTTAGTAGGTATTAAAATGAAATTTAAATCCATAATCTAGGAGACAATAATTTTTTCTATTAAACTACATTATTTTAAATATAATTTTAATATATGGCCTTCTCATATCTGTGATTTTAAAATGGCATACATGGGGCTGGGAATGTGGCCCAGTGGTAGAGTACTTGCCCAGAATGTGCAGGGCCCAAGCACCGCACCACACATACACACACAAGACATACATTCCAGCCGGGTGTGGTGATGCACGCCTGTAATCCCAGCACTTGGGAGGCTGAGGCAGGAAGATCGTGGGTTCAAAGCCAGCCTCAGCAATGGCGAGGCACTTAGTAACTCAGTGAGACACTGTCTCTAATAAAATACAAAAAAGGGCTGGGGATGTGGCCCAGTGGTCGAATGCCCCTGTGTTCAATCCCCAGTATCAAAAAAAAAAAAAAAAAAAAAAAAAAAAAAAAAACCATACATTCCCAATTTTAAGCAATGTATGAAATCCGAAATCAAGACTGTCCAAGAACTTTTCCTTGGTTTTTTGTACTTCAGAAGTTTTTGTAGGGGCTGGGGTTGTGGCTCAGTGGTAGAGCACTTGCCTAGCACATGTGAGGCACTGGATTCGATCCTCAGCACCACATAAAAATAAATAAATAAAGATATTGTGTTCATTTACAACTGAAAAAAAATATTCTTTTAAAAAAGTTTTTGTTACTGTTTTGGTGGTGTTTGTGTTTATTGTTTTCTACTGCCTTCCCCTCTTAAATTTCTCATTTTCTTGACCAACTACCTAGATACTCAGGTCTTAACTGATACTTGTGAGATTTTGAAGCATCATAAAATGTTTTCTAAAATACATGAAGCTGGTCATCACAACTCCTAAATTTTAGCCTTTCTTCTGCCATATTTTAGCTTTAAAGGAAAATTATTTATTTAAGCTATTACTCTTGATAGGAGAGCACACCAAATGCCCTTGAGGTCTATTGTGGCTCAGGAGTCAAGATTCGTTGTTTCCTGGGCCATGGGTAAAGTTTACATTTTCACAGGAGCCAAAAAAGCTTTTCTCTTTAGCTGCCCTTTCCATTGAATTCTCCTCTTACCTCTCCTTACTTTATTTTACCCATGTCTGCTCTCCTGGACTGTTCATGTGGGGTTAACTGGGGCTAACTGGTGACCATGGCCAAAGAGGGTTTGGAATCTGTTCCTTTTTCTTCCCAGCTATGTGATCTTGGAAACTTCTGTGAGTTGATTTACTCTTAAAAGTTCTGTTCAGTTAACCAACTGGGTTCTATTATAGACATCAGGGTACAGAGATGAAAAGGTACCTCATCCTTCTGATCCTACTCTTGTTTTTAATCCAGTAGAGAAGACAGACAAATAAGTAGAATTGCAATGAAGTTTTGAAATGACAATAAGTGAGATATACATATTAGGTGGGGAAGTTTGTTTATTATGCCCCTTCCATTTACCCTGTCCCCATGATATAATGAATCTTGCTTCAGTAGCTGAGAGACTAGCTAGAGGAAGAGGTGCTTCTTGTTCCCGGTCAGGAAGAATGATTGGTAGCTTACTGGTACAAGTATGGGAAGGATAGCCGGCATAGCTGGGGCCTATGCACAAGGGAACATGGTACGTTCAGATAACCACAAACATTGTGTGTAGCCAAAGCATAGGATATGTCAGTGGCCAGATTTTGGTGAGTCCTATTTATATGCTATGCAAAGCATTTTTGGGGCTATTTGTTGTTGTTTTGTTTTGTTTTGTTTTGTTTTGTACTAGGGATTGAACCCAGTGATGCATAACAACTGAGCCACATCCCAGACTTCTTTTTAATTTTTGAGACAGGGTCACACTAAGTTGCTTAGGGCCTCACTAATTTGCTGGGGCTGGCTTTGAACTTGTGATCCTCCTGCCTCAGCCTCCCGAGTCACTGGAATTATAGGTGTGTGCCACCATGCCTGGCCAGAAAAATTTTTAAAACATATTTTATGAAAATTTAAATGCATAAAAGTAAGAAATAATATAATGAACAGCTGTGTCTTCACCCATTTCATTAATTACCAACATTTTTCTACCCTTGTTCATCACTGATCCTCCCCCATCCCCTTATTCTGTAGTGTTGATATGAACGTGGCCAGCAGTGCCTGGTAAATAAGGGGCAAGTGGTAGATGTAAGTTTCTTTGCTTCTGTGTGTGTTATTTGTCTCAAACTTACATTCCCTTAGCCTCAGCTCTGTTAAAATTGAATTGTTCCTTCCTCCTGAAATCACTAGGCAGGGAGAATCTTTACTTTTGATTGACAAAGAAAGAATCCACTTTTCTTTTGGACATTTAAGGTATATATACTCATTTTTAATCCCTGTAAGGACCTCTGAGGTATAGGCATGTGTTCATTTGGTATCTTCATTGCACCACTTAATCCTGAGCTGTGTGCACAGAAGCAATGTGCCATATGTATTTATTATGGTGAATTAAGTTTCTGGCTTCTTCCCATATACTTGGTGCAGTTTAATCTTAAGACCCAACCATGGGTATACATATGTTTCACATCATTTTTTTCTTAGTTTCTTCTAGAAAGGAAGCTTTTAAACTCCTTTCTTCCATTTCTAATATTAGAATTTTCAAAAAGATTAATTTGTATTTAATGTTTCAAATTATTGTTTGGGGGCCAGTAAAATTAATTGGAACTAATGCATCTAGAAAATAAGAATTACAGATAATTGGGGGATCACATTCCAAATCTAATCTTTGCTTCTGTTTCTTCTCCAGGGCCTGCTCTCTTTTCTGAGCGCCCCACTCATAGGCGCTCTCTCGGACGTGTGGGGGAGGAAGCCTTTTCTCCTTGGCACTGTGTTCTTCACCTGCTTCCCTATCCCCCTGATGAGGATCAGCCCGTGGTGAGTGGCTCATCTCTTCACTATCCTACCAGTCTTTTTTTTGTTTTTTTTGTTTTTTTTTTTTTTTGGTACTGGGGATTGAACTCAGTGGCACTCGACCACTGGGCCACATCCCCAGCCCTTTTTTTTGTATTTTATTAGAGACAGGGTCTCACTGAGTTGCTAAGTGCCTCACCATTGCTGAGGCTGGCTTTGAACTCGCGATCCTCCTGCCTCAGCCTCCCAAAGTGCTGGGATTACAGGCGTGCGCCACCGCGCCCGGCTTACCAGTCTGTTTTGAGTCATGTGAAAATAATTGAAGTTAAACAGTCCTAATCCAAAAATCTGAAATTCTCAATGCTCCGCACTCCAAAGATTTTCAAGCACTGACATGACCATTCTGATGGTTTGTATACACAAACTTGGTTTTGTGTCAAAAATATTCCATAAAATTGCCTTCAGACTATGTGTATAAGTATGTATGAAACATGGATGAATTTCCTGTTTAGACTTGGTCTCACCCCCAAGATATCTCATGGTGTTTATGCAGATATTCCAAAAGAACAAAACAAAATCTAAAATATATCTGGTCTCAAGCATTTCTGAAAGGCATACTCAACTTGTACTTAACTTTTCATTTTTATTTTTTAGCTGTCAATGGACCTTTATTTTATTTATTTTTTTATATGTAGTTCTGAGGATCAAACTCAGTGCCTCACACATGCTAAGGCAATCGTTCTCCCACTGAGCCACAACCCCAGCTCCTGTACTTAACTTTTGTAGATAACTTCAAAACCATTTCAAAGCATTTGTACCTGTGCTTTCATCTGTTCTCATTGGTACTGCCAAAAGCCAGTTTGGGCCGTGGCCATCCATGCCCATTTTATAAATAAGAAAGGAAAAGGTTCACAGAATTAACTCTTAGATAAATTACTTAGGTAAATAAATAGAAATAAAATGTATCTTTAAAGGCAGCTGTTGTTGCCATGATGTCAGTTACAGGAGTGCCATCTTGGGTGTGGCTAATAATAATTGCCTCACCACTGTGGCTCAGTTGCAAATGTACTGTTTTTGTCAGCTCATGGCTTTCAGCATACCTGAGCATAATTTATATCATAATAGGAGTCACTTTTCTGTGTAGTATAGTAGGACTGATAGTCTATTCTAATCATAATATGAATTTAAATTTGAGTTTATATTTTCCCCCTTAAATGCGATAAATTAGCCGGTAGCCAAACTCTCTTTATTTACTGTGGGTTGGGGGGAGTATTTATATATCCTCTGGAGACCAGAGCATGATATTTTGGCCACTATTCATGCCGCTGAGATGCTCTTTCTATGGGAATACAGCTCTTAAATATGGAAGATTTCTTTTGGAGGAGTGTTTTGTTTATTGGTATTTTGCCATGGTGCTGGGAATCAGATAATTTGGGGTTGAACACTGTACCACTGAGCTACATCCTCAGACTTGTTTTGTTTTTTAATGTAGTTAATAGATTGGTAGTGTGTGTTTGTTTGTTGCTTTGTGCAAAAATATTTTCATTTGAAGCCGGGCGCGGTGGCACACACCTGTAATCCCAGCACTTGGGAGGCTGAGGCAGGAGGATCTTGAGTTCAAAGCCAGCCTCAGCCATGGCGAGGCACTTAGCAACTCAGTGAGACCCTGTATCTAATAAAATACAAAAAAAGGGCTGGGGATGTGGCCCAGTGGTCGAGTGCCCCTGAGTTCAATCCCCGGTACCAAAAAAAAAAAAAAATTTTTCATTTGATTTTTGACAGGAATTTCATGTCAGCATTTGTTACATTCTAAATTTGTTGGGCCAGGAGTGGTGATGCACACCTGTAATCCTAGCAACTTAGCAAGACCTTGTCTCAAAATTAAAATATTAAAAAAGGGCTGAGGATGTAGCTTAGTGGTAGAGCACCCTGAATTCAATCTCCAGTACCAAAAAAATAAAAAACAAATTCATTTGTTGGTTTCCCATAATCATTTTATTTTCTACCAAGTGATAACATTTCATAAATTACTAGTGATACTGAATCTTCATATCCAAGAACATATTGTACTTTTCCAATAAGTTTGGGTTTTGTTTTGGTTTGTTTGTTTTATCTTTTGCTATCTTAAAATTCTTTAGATCTGTACATTTCTTGGTAAGTTTTATTCCTATAAATCTTTCCCTTTCTGTTTTATTCTAGAATGGGTTTTTTTTTCTTATAATTGCTTGGCTTTCTAGGTATATTAATGTCATCTTTAAATAATTTTATCTTTTTCTTTTTTGTCATTATAATGCTTCCTGATTTTGTTAATTTCACTGACTAATGAATAAGGTTGAAGTGATGATTGTGGGCTGGTCTTTAGAGGTGTGAGGGGAACGTTGCAGTGTTTTGTCCTTAGACCCAAGGCTAGCTTTTGTGTTGAAAATTACTCATTCCTATTTTATCCAGAGATTTTCTTTTGTTAAATCAAGGTTGGATATGAAAGTTTATTGAATGGTTTTTTTTAGCATGAATGGAGATTATTTGCTTTTTCTCCTTATGAGCTATTATAGGATTAATTATATTACTCTCTTTCATAATATTGAAATATTTCTATGTCCTGGAATGAACTCTACTTTTTATTAAGATTCTGTTCGCTAATATTTTAACTAGGGTTTTTTGTTTTGTTTGTTTGTTTGTTTGTTTGTTTGTTTGATTTTTGGAGTGCAGGGGATTGAACTCAGGGACACTGGACCACTGAGCCCAGCTCTATTTTGTATTTTATTTAGAGACAGGGTCTCACTGAGTTGCTTAGCTCCTCACTTTTGCTGAGGCTGGCTTTGAAATCTCGATCCTCCTCTCTCCTGTCTCAGCCTCCCAAACTGCTGGGATTATAGTTTTCATCTATGCATATAATAGACATTTTTGGTCTTCATTGCATTGATATTTTTGTTGTGCTTTTTCCTCGTATGTAGATTTTAAAAAATCATTTGTCATGTATGTCCTTTTCTTAACGAAAGCAAGAAAATTTGAAAGATTTTTTTTCCTGTTCGCTACCTTTGAAATTATATACCTAAGGCTGTAACTTTTACTCAATCCCTTTATTCTATTTTACTCTTCTGTTCTTTCATTGTTTTAGACCAAATGTATCCCTTTGAGTAATAACAGAATTAGTGTGTTTCTTTTTCCTCGTCTTAATTTTTTCTGCCTTTAAGTATGTATTACATATACACGTGTGTTTCTTTTTTTCTTTTTTTTTTTTTTTTTTTTTTTTTTTTTTGGTACCAGGGATTGAACTCGGGCACTCAACCACTGATCCACATCCCCAGCCCTTTTTTGTATTTTATTAGAGACAAGGTCTCACTGAGTTTAAGTGCCTCAGCCTCCCAAGTGCTGGGATTACAGGCATGGGCCACCATGCCCAGCCAAAGTATACATTACATATACATGTGTATTTACTTACTACATGGTTTATAATCTTTACATGATGTCTTTGGTGCTGGTATAAAGCTGTACATAAATGTCTCTCCTGGGTAATAAAAATAATCTTTTTATAGGTGGTATTTTGCGATGATTTCTGTGTCTGGAGTCTTCTCAGTCACATTCTCTGTGATATTTGCCTATGTTGCTGATATCACTCAGGAGCACGAGCGAAGTACTGCTTATGGATGGGTAAGATAGTGACTTATTTTTTTTAAACTGGAGTAATAATTAACTTTCTATTAGAGACTCACTGGGAAGTAAGATTTAAAATATGACCCAGAAGGGGAATTGCAGAGGTGTTAGAGCCTGAGTGATGTTAATCCATTGTTACTCCATAGCTGGTTGTGTGTCTTGGGCACTTGTTTGGTGTGTAGTACTGTAGAAAAAGAACTGTTCATTCAGGCAGCAAATAGTTGTTGAAAAATAACAAAAGTTATAGGGGACTTTGATAATTTGGTATATTAGACCATCTTTCTAACATTTGTGGGCATGATAACGGTATTGTGGTTATGTAGGAGAAGAAAGACCTATTAGAAGATGACAGCTGAAGCATTTTAGGTCAGTGTCACAACTCAAGTAGTTCAGGGAAAAGAGCATAAGCACATATGGATGGAAATGTGCAGGCCTGTTTTCAGTGCCTGAACCTGTTGGAACATACATGTGAGTGTGCATAGTACCCTTCTCCGAAATTCCTCTGCATGAAAATGTTCAAAATAAAATTAAGAATAATGATGATCTGTCTGGATTGTGGAGAATAATAGGTTAGAGGGAAATGAATGACAGAAACCCAAGTAATTACTCTTTTCTTTAAATCGCACTTCCTGGAATAGAGTTAAGTATACCTTCACTATTGACTAAGTGCGTAAGTTCATGAATCAGTGATGGGCATGTAGACAAATAACCACTCTTCCACAAGACAAAGCAACTTATACTTTTGTCAGATTTAGATAGCAGTAGTTCAAGAACTTTTCTTTCATTCAGCCCCTTTCCCCCTCAACTGCCACCTGCTCACTCTCCTTCCTTCTTGAATTCTTCCCATGCATGACTGTCATGCCCCATCCTGAAACAAGGGTATCTGCAGAGCATTGTGAGGACAGAGGAGAAAGCTGACAGGATGGCTTCAAACAAGGCAGGATATTCAGGGTGGCCCATAGGGTTGGCCCTCAGAATGGCACAGAGTGCCAAGAGCCTGTTCATCATAGTAATGTATCTTTCTTCTGCACCATGGGAAATGCCTGCAGAGACATTTCCCTGCAATTTTATGGGATTTCTGTCCCTTGCTTTCCTCAGGAAAACTATTCACAAAGCTATGGGGCTGAGCAGCAATTCTTTAAAGATTTTTGAGAGAGTGAGTTCTGAAATAGTCACCAGAAGTGACTCTGACTTACTCTCTCTAGCTTAGCTCATCATCATAAGATGGCAGTTTGGATTAATGCCTATTCGTGGGCACTGAGAGAAGCCAGTGGGTGCACATCCTAGCTGAGTCAAGGCCCTGCTGAAGTATCCCAGCCAGCTCCAATGACTCAGCCAAGTAGACTGCTGGATTTATCTCTGGGCCAGGACCTTGGCCAGTGACTACCTTGACATTTGCCCCTTGGAGCCTACCTATCTTACAGAGATAGGAGAATTTTTTGCAATTTACTTTCAGGATGTGTGAGTTAAGTTCTAAAAAGCATTTTGAAACCCATTAACTTTCTGTAGTAAACCAAGAAAGTGACACTGTTTTCCGGGCCACAGCAGTGAATAGTCCTGTTAATGATTAACTTAATGCTCACTGAGAGTTTGTTGTAGTGAAGTCATTCTTTAGATTTATTCACCAGAGTCTTGTTGAATGTTAAGTGAAGTGTAGATATAATGTTAAGAGAGGTGTAGATATAAAACATCAATAAAAAACTAAACAAGGAGGCCCCTTTAAATTTTAAGAAAGGTACAACATTTTGCACAGTTTTGTGGCATCATAGACTTTGCTCCCTCTGTACCTGAGGACACTGCAGTGGTGCTCCCTTAACCCTGAGGACGCTACCCCAGTGCTCCCAGGACACCTGAAGAGAGTTCAGCGCTGCTTTCATCGTCGTTCACATTCCACTGCAATTTACAGTGCAGTTGCGTGGGGGTCCTGATCCTCTCAAATTAAGTGGAAAGAGCAGGAGCTTTGTTATCTTCTTCAACGGGTATATAATAGGTACTCACTAAACACTGAATAAAAAAACTCTTGATCCCCAAATCGGAATTCTCTACATCATCGCTTCCTCTCCCCACCTTTTATTTTTACCTTTGTTTTTCTTTCTCTCTCCAGAAATGCTTTGCTTTGACTTTTGGCTTCTATAGTATTTTTAGTATGATAGAATTTCAGATATGCTGTATTTTTATATTCAGTTGGAGGATGAAAGATAATGAAGAACATCATTGGCTTACCAGGAATCATAATTCTAATCATAGGTGATGATCTCTATTAAGATCTATTAGAAGTTTAAATACTTACAGATATGCTTTTGGTATTCAATTTGGTTATAATTTAGAGTTTGCCCATTTAGCTTCTGAGTGTTCACATTGTGTTCTGAAGTGTGGGAATGTAAGAGAGAGTGCATTGGGAAGTGACTCAGAATGGCTTCAGGTGTACGTGCCATG
This sequence comes from Tamias sibiricus, assembly GCA_025594165.1. Classification (NCBI taxonomy): domain Eukaryota; kingdom Metazoa; phylum Chordata; class Mammalia; order Rodentia; family Sciuridae; genus Tamias; species Tamias sibiricus. The sequence continues at coordinate 73,677,030 of CM046671.1, forward strand.
ACTGGCCTGTAGACTGTGTTGAACAACAACACTGGTGATAGGGCTGTGGAAATCCATAGTCCACTGTAATCAGAAAGAAAACCTCTCAACACCTTTTTGCATTCTTTTCATTCTTCTTCTTTTTTTTTTTTTTTTTTTTTTTTTTTTTTTTTTTTTGCTGCTGTTATAGGTTTTTCTCCTAAGAATATCAGGGTTTTTCCTCCACTCTGGGTGCTAATAAAATGGTCACCATATGGTGAAATAGTGCCAGGTTTTTGAAAGATGAATCAGGCAAGTCCCTGGGAGATTTGTAGGTTTTGTCATCAGCTCTGCAGGGATTATTTTTATACCCTTCTCTGTGCATCTCTATTCTCCAATTAAAGAAAGACCAAAGTGAATGTTTTATTTATGGGGTAAGTTTTCACAATTTTTAATTTCCGATATTTTTTTACTCCCATAGCTCTCCAGGATATCTCCAGTTTATTAACAAACTAATTATTCACAAATAAATAAATGTGAATAAATTCTTAAATAGAATTACTTTAATTCTTCTTCAAATTTGTGTGCAACAGATTCTTTTTTTCTTGTTTAAAGCCAGGAGAAAGGATGGGTGCAGGTGTGCATCTGTGGGACCCTAGGTGAGAGAGTGCTTTCCCACAGGTGTGCACCTGCAGTAGGTAGGACTGTGGGTAGGAACATGTTTTTTCTATAGGTGTTCACCTGTGCTACCCCGAGTGACAGTGTGCTTTCCTGCAGGTCTCAGCCACTTTTGCAGCTAGTCTGGTCAGCAGCCCAGCCATTGGAGCATACCTTTCTGCAAGTTATGGAGACAGCCTCGTTGTACTAGTAGCCACAGTGGTGGCTCTTCTGGACATCTGTTTCATCTTGGTGGCTGTTCCAGAATCTTTGCCAGAGAAAATGAGACCAGTGTCCTGGGGAGCTCAGATTTCTTGGAAACAAGCAGACCCTTTTGCGGTAAATTAAAATATTCACTTCATAAATATCTGTCTAAGGCAAGCAAATAAAATAAAATGCATGCAGCCTTGAGGATCCCAGCAGATGGATCCGTTGCTTTCCCAGTAAAAATAGGAAAACTTAAATTACAAGGGACTGAGGTTGTTTGGCCACCGAAAAATATATAGAATTGGTACCTGAGCCAAGCATGTCATACAAAAGAGAAGAAAGGTAAACATCCAGTTAAATCTGATGACAGTTTATGGAAAAAGTTTCTTTTTACATAGTTGTTTTCTTTCTTTTTTATTTTTAAGCTAGATAAGTGAAGGTGGTCATTTGAAGTGAGTTTACTTTAATTCAAAAAAGATAATACAGGGGCTGGGGTTGTGGCTCAGCGGTAGAGCGCTCGCCTAGAACGTGCGCGGCCCGGGTTCGATCCTCAGCACCACGTACAAATAAACGAATTGTGTACAACTAAAGCAAATGAATAAATATTTTAAAAAAAAAGATAATACATTTGATCTGACTAAAATATTTATTTTCTAAATTGTTAATATACATCTGCTTTGACCAGAGGCTGTGAACCTAGATTTTGCAGGTTAAGATTATTTGTTTTCTAAAGCCTTTTTTTTGGGGGGGGGGCAGGTGGGGCTGGGGGGGCGGTAAAGGGTATACTTCACTAAAATCAGAAAAATTGCTGAGAAAAGTATCTTATTTCTTACCTCCACCCCTTGTCTAGTTTGAAATCATTCTTGAAAGAAGTACATGTGGGGGGAAAAAAGAACCAGAGACTTGATTTTTGCTTTTTGTCTCCCAAGTTTACCTTTTAGAAAAAATACAAATAAAATTGAAATGTATTTTATCAACGTTCTTTTCTAAAATGCCTACTCAGAGCATAACCTGGTGGATCTTGCCTATTCTTTTTTTTTTTTTCCCCAAGTTGCTGGTTTTATATAAAGTAGTTTTACAACAATTGTGTCTTCATACATGTATTTAGGGTAATCGTGGCTAACTCAGTCTGCTATTATTCCTATCCCCTTGCCCCCTCCCCCCTCCCTCTATGTTCTATTTAGAGTTCTTTCATTCCTCTCATCCCCATTCCCTTGCCTTATAGGTTAATATCTTCATATCAAAGAGATCATTTGACCTTTGGATTTTTTGGGATTGGCTAACTTCACTTAGCATTATTTTCTCCAAGTCCATTCAATTAACTGCAAATGCCATGATTTTATTATCTTTCAGTGCTGAGTAGTGTTCCATTGTGTATATATACCAAAGTTTCCCTATCCATTCATCTGCTGATGGGCATCAGGGTTCGCCTATTCTTTTTGGACCAGAATGTCAGAAAACAAGGAAGCAGTTTGGGGAAGGAAGCAGGAGTGATGAGGATGCCAGCCAGTTAGGCTTCCCACTGTTGTCATATGGCCATCAAGTTTTGCATAGAAGCTCCTCTGTAAAGTGGAGCTACTGTGGCTTAATTTTCAGGGGAGTTGTGAGGATTACAGTTAACTAGTGAACTAGTGTCTGGTGTGAAGCAAGGTCTGAACAGACATTGGCAGTATTCTTTTGTTTTGTTTTTTTTTTTAATGTGTGTTTGTGTATTTAGTTGTAGATGGACACATTACCTTTATTTATTTATTTATTTTTATGTGGTGCTAGGATCAGACCCAGTGCCTCACATGTGCTAGGTAAGCACTCTGCCACTCAGCCACAACCCCAGCCCTCATTGGCTGTTTTTGCTATTAATTATATAAAGGTTACAGGATGGTAACCTAGAAGCTGTACAGCAGCACTTTCCATTCCTTCAATTTCCATTCCTTCAGTGGACCTTTTGGTTCTGTTCTGTTAATGTGTAATAAAAAGGATTTTTCAATAAAGTAGTAATGTTTAAAAGGCTCTTACTGGTCTGAAGCATATTTTTTTTGTCTACTAGGTTTACAGGCAAATTGAATATCAATATTTTGAAGGCTAGAGTGAATTTAGGTGTAAAGAACCCTATACTGGATATGATCTTAAAGAAGTTATACTTCAAGAGAGAAAAGCGATTTTCTTCAGTGGTTCTATAGAAATACATTTTCCAGGCCTGTTTATAGGATGTTTGGGACCTATTAGGGGTGTGAACCAGTGTTGTTAACAAAGGTGGGCAAGTGCTTTTTAAAAAGCTGCAATGCTTAGCCGGGCACGGTGGCGCACGCCTGTAATCCCAGCACTTTGGGAGGCTGAGGCAGGAGGATCGCGAGTTCAAAGCCAGCCTCAGCAATGGGGAAGCACTTAGCAACTCAGTGAGACCCTGTCTCTAAATAAAATACAAAAAAGGGCTGGGGATGTGACCCAGTGGTCAAGTGCCCCTGAGTTCAATCCCCAGTACCACAAAAAAAAAAAAAAAAAAGCTGCAATGCTTAAAATACATACTTCTGTAATAAGGACTTAAAACTTCCACAGAGAGCTGGTTATAGATTTCATATTAAGGCTTACTTCCTTGTATAATGCATTGGACTTTCATTATCCATCTTAATAGATCAACTTAGTGAACCGTATTCCTAATTTTGGTGACATTATGTCTATTAGCTTTTTATGTCTGTTTTCTGCTTATTCCCAGTCATTGAAGAAAGTTGGGAAAGATTCTACTGTCTTATTAATCTGCATCACCGTGTTTCTTTCGTATCTTCCCGAAGCTGGACAGTATTCAAGTTTTTTTCTCTATCTCAGGCAGGTGAGTAGTGGATGTCTAGTAGCATCTGAACATGAGGAATAGCAAGATTGGAATCTATCCAAGGATAATTTAGGGAAACCCTATAAAGAAGAAAATGTGAACTCACTTCTAGTTATAAGTGCGGACGGATAATTAATAAACAGGAACCTTTAATTCAATGATGACTTAAAAGGTGGCAAGAAGCCAGGTGTGGTGACATGTGCCTGTCATCCCAGCTGCTCAGTTGAGGCAGGAGGATCACTTGAGCTCATGGCTTTGAGACCAGCCTGGGCAACATAGCAAGATCCTGTATCAAAACATAATAATAAAATAAAATCTAGCAAGATATCTACTGTGGAAAATCCTTTTGAGAATTATACAGAGAGGATTAGCAGAAACAGAATTTGTGATTTTTAAAGTCTTTCAGAGCAGTTTTAGGTACACAACCTCTTCCACTATCAACATCCTAGCCCCAGAGTGGTCTTTTTGTTAGAATTGATGAACTATATGGACACATTAGTCTCACTCAGAGTCTGTAGTTTACGTTAGGCTTCACTTCTTGGTGTACATTCTGTGGGTTTAGACAAAAGTGTGATGACATGTTTCTAGCATTATAGTGTTAGTATTTTCATGCCTTAAAATTTCTTATGCTCTGCCTATTCAGCCCTCCCCTACCTGAAATTCCTGATCTCTGTTTTTTTTTTTTAGTATTTATTTTTTAGTTATAGGTGGACAAAGTATCTTTATTTTATTTTTATGTGATGCTGAGGGTCGAACCCAGTGCCTCACGCATGCTAGGTATGCGCTCTACCTCTGAGCCACAACCCCAGCGCCCTGCCCCCAACTCCTGATCTCTTTAACTATCTACATAGTTTTGCCTTTGCTAGAATGTCATAGGGTTGGAATTCTACAATTTTTTTTTTTTGTGTGTGGTACCGGGGATTGAACTCAGGGGCACTCGACCACTGGGTCACATCCCCAGCCCTTTTTTGTATTTTATTTAGAGACAGGGTCTCACTGAGTTGCTAAGTGCCTCACCATTGCTGAGGCTGGCTTTGAACTCGCGATCCTCCTGCCTCAGCCTCCCAAAGTGCTGGGATTACAGGCGTGCGCCACCGCGCCCGGCTTGGAATTCTACAATTTATAGACTTTTTAGAGTGGCTTCTCTCACTTAGTAATATGCATTTAAGCGTCCTCCATGTCTTTTCTTGGCTTGTTATTCATTTTTTTCATTTCAGCAATTGGGTGTTCCATAGTTTATCCATTCACCTACTGAAGGATACCTTACTTGCTTCCAAATTTCAGCAGTTACGAATTAAGAAGTTAGAAACATACATATATCGTGGCGTTTTAAATTCATGACAATATCTATCAGCTTTCACATAGAAGTAACACTTATACAGATACTCCTTGACCTGGGTCTGATCATGGCCATCTTACTGACCCGGCCTCATTGCTGGCTGTTCAGCTGCTGCTATGGACCTCAAAATGGTTCACAAGCAACAAACAGAATCTATTCTCTTTGCTGATATTTTTCTCTTTAAAAATGTATACCTATTTTACCCTCACCCAAAAAGGTAATTAAGATAATTACAACAAACATCACCCTTTCTTGTGTAGCTGTTCTTCAGGTCTCTGGATTTCCACAGACATGAGCTGCTTTTCATTTGGTCCTGCCCTATTATTGATTTCATAGGAAAGGCAGAACTGGCCTCCTCCTGATACAAATTCTCATAATTTTTGTAGATTAAAAAAATGAATATTTCCCTTCATGCGGGGGATTGAACCTAGGGCATTGGGCTTGCTAGGCAAGCATTTTAAAACTCCAGCCCCCAAAGTGAAGTTTGATGAAATCTCATCTGCTGCTTTTCCTGAGAAGGATGGCAAGATAGAGTTTGATATAGAAAACTATACTTTCATTTATAATTAAATGCACTTAAACAACTACAATTATTCTAATTTTCTAGCTCTTTTTCCTATACTATATTTATTTCACCATAACATCACCAATTATAACAGCAAATCAGAAGTATTCCATGTTATTTTATGTTTGTGCTTGCTTTTATGAGTAATTAACACAAATAAACATTTTCTTGCATTTGATAAGGAATTTGTATCCAAAATGTACATAGAATTCTTTCATTAATAAAAAGACAACCCACTTGAAAAAATAGGTTATTTCTCCCATTAGTACACAAAAAGATGCACATGCAAATCAAAACAAGGTATCACTTCACATACACTAAAATGGCTATAATAAAAAAGACAGGGATGTAGAAAAATCAGAACCTTCAGACATGCTGGTGGGAATGTAAAATAGTGTGGAATGCCGGGCATGGTGGCGCACGCCTGTAATCCCAGCACTTTGGGAGGCTGAGGCAGGAGGATCGCGAGTTCAAAGCCAGCCTCAGCAATGGCGAGGCATTTAGCAACTCAGTGAGACCCTTTCTCCAAATAAAATACAAAAAAGGGCTGGGGATATGGCCCAGTGGTCGAGTGCCCCTGAGTTCAATCCCCAGTACCACCAAAAAAAAAAAAAAGTGTGGAATGGTATAGCTGCTGAAAAGAGAGTCTAGCAGTTCTTCACAGTGCTCAACATAGAGTTACCACAGGACTCAGCAGATTTACTCCTAGGTACATACCCATGAGAAATGAAAGCACACATCTAATGCAGATCATTATATACAGATCATTATTCACAGTAATCAAAAAAATAAAAACAACCCAAATATCCATCAACTAAATGAAGAAATTAGCAAATAGGTTCTATCCACACAATAGAATATCATTCAGCAATAAAAAGCAATGGAGTACTGATATGTCCTACAACAACATGAAAGCACTGTACTAAGTGAAAGAAGCAGTCACAAACAACCTGGTGTTATATGATTCCATTTATATAAAATGCCAGAGACAGGAAGCGGTTAGGGGAGAGGTAGTCTGAGGGAATGGATCTCCTGATGGGTGTTATGAGTCTTTGAGGAGTGGTAAAATCTTCTAAAATTGATCTTGGTGATTGTTACCCAACTCTATGAATATACTAAAACCTCTGAATTGTACACTTCTAATAAGTGAATTGTATGCTATTTAAACTCTATCTCCATAAAGCTATTAAAAATACTCTATATATTTATAAATGTAAGCTGAGAATTGATCCCTAAATAAAGCTAAATTCTGATTTGGGATTCTAGCCCTAGCACTTTTATTACCTAGTTGTGAGAAATGAAAAGAATATATAAAATTATTTCAAAATACTTGTTCTGGATGTTATAGAATTTTAATGATTTGTCCTTTTTAAATTTTAATGTTTAAAGCTTAAGAATTTTAGGCATTTTAGAGCTAGTATGAAGATCAGAGAGCTTAGAAGTCATTGCCAGCCCACTTTGGCTGCTTGCTCATTAGAAGTACCATGGGAGCTTCTTAGAACAACCTGTCTCTGGGCCAGACTTTGGAGTCTGATGTCATCAGACTCCAGTGGGCTCCAGCATCTCATCACTCTCCACTTCCTCCCCTCTTTTCCTCACACGATTTTCATATGTGGCCACAATTGATAGCCACTGACTCCACTGGTGAGCAGATTCTGTATTTGCAGCATCAAAAGTCAAGCCATTTTCTTTCATATTTTCTCTGTTGCATATTATTACTAAATTTGTCAATTCTAAGTTGGGAATGAAGAGGAAATATGAAACAAGGTAGCTATGTAGTAGAAAATATTGTCAAAGTAATGTTTTACAATTTAAGGTGTGCCTGCTTATAATGATTTTTTAGACTTCTATATCAAATATTGGTTAAGTAGGTTCAGCTGTCAGCACCACTCTAATTTGCCATTGATTTTATGAATTTTTCTCAACTATTTTATCCTGTTATTTTAATAGAACTTATCTCTGTTACTTAGGTATTTTCTTTCATTTCCTTAGGTCATAGGCTTTGGATCTGTTAAAATTGCAGCATTCATAGCTATGGTAGGAATTCTGTCTATTGTGGCTCAGGTGAGTGTAATTTCACCCATACTTTAAAAAAAAAAGAAAGGTGTGTGTTGTTGTTGTTGTTGTTGTTAATCCAGATAACTACATATTCACAGGAGGCACATATACAAGTATAGGAAGAGCCTCTGAATTGCTGCCTCAGTCCCTGTGCTCCTGCTTGACACACCTTATACAATTAGAGTATAACATCAAATCCAGAAATCTCATGGGGACATGACCCACAAACTTTCCCTTTTTGATAGAATATTGAAATCAGACTTAAAAGGAACTTCATACCATTTCAGTAGACTATTTATTGTAACTTTTGCTGGGTCAGTTCTTTTATTTGCCTCCAAAACAATGAAAATTATAAGTAACTACATGGGGCTGGGGTTGTGGCTCAGCGGTAGCGCGCTCGCCTCGCATGTGCGCGGCCCGGGTTCGAGCCTCAGCACCACGTAAACATAGATGCATTCCATTGTGTACAACTAAAGTAAATAAATAAATATTTAAAAAAAAGAAAATTATAAGTAACTACAATATAATTCTTAGATATTGTAAAATTAACTAGAAAAACATTTCCGTGTTATTTTAATGGTGAGGAGTAAGTAGAAATAAGTAACAATAACTTTTCCAATTCTACTATCCCTAGGACTAAAGAAATGAGAGTCAGTTTGTTAGAATCTATGCAGTGACTAAAAGGAGCATTCAGCATTTTTCCATCTGTTACAAATACAGGATCACAAGAAACAGGGCATGCCTTCTCTGCTTTGGTCTATTGTTGTACTTAGGTGCGTTCAATATATCATAAGAGACTGCCCAGAAGCTGTTGCCTACAAATGGCCTCCAGGCTGAGCAGAGCACTCTTCTGTAATTAACTCTCCAGGAGAAGTAAGAAGGCTGTGAAATTGTTTCTGCCAAATACTGAAATTGACAAGGCACATCACAATGCATCAAGGCAAAGGCCTTTTTTTGTTTTTGTTTTTCTATATTAGCAAATATACATCATATTTATTATAGTAGCAGATATAAATTATATTAAGTTGAACATGGTTTTGGGTTGTTTTTTACATTGATCCTAGATGATCAACCCAGTCATCTTTTATCCTACTCCCTTTTGGACTATCCCAACTCGTTATATAACCAAGGACATATTTGTTAAAATCAAACTTACAACAGTCCCAACTTCTTAAACTGTTAACTTCCAGCAGAATCCCACATGTTCTATATCGTTCAACAAGGGGTTGCTGTACACCTGTAGTTAAGTGGTTGGCATTTGTCCAAAGAAACTAAGATGTGTCCTTCTCTCAGTCATGATAACTGATAAGAGCTGTGGTGACATTTTGGGCGGTGCCAGCTGAGCACCAGGTAGACAGGCTTCTCAGGGAGGAGGCTCAAGTCCTGGAAGCCCAGATCAGTCTTGGAGCCCCTGAGATTCCACCCCTGAAGAGAGGCATAGTACTGCCCAGCTCTGAGATCACAGGTAGGCATTGTACCCTTCCTTGGAGGTCCCAGGAATCAGTGAGTGGGCTTCACTTGATTTACAGAGCTTGTGTTCAAATTCTGTGTGTTCATATGGTTTCTCAGGGTTGTCTCCTTTCCTTTGCAGACGGTCTTTCTTAGCATTTTGATGAGGTCATTGGGAAATAAGAATACTGTCCTTCTTGGCTTGGGCTTCCAGATGCTCCAGTTGGCCTGGTACGGTTTTGGATCTCAGCCCTGGTAAGCTATACCCTTACAGTCTCCTGAATTAACAGACAGGCATGTCTTAGAGGAGCTCCAGCTAGTTGAGTGTGAGAATCAGCAAGGGTTATTTCCCTGGTTTGTTGTATTCAACATTTCAAAAACATTTAGACTTTTTAAGATGGGCAAGGGTGGAGCTAGATAATTTTAAGATAATTTGTAAAGATTACCTTCACCTCAACAGGTTTCACTGAATCATTCCTTAATTGAATATGTGTCCCTCTTTTCCCAGCCCTCCAGTAAAGTTCTGTGTCTACTTTTTAAACACATTGGTCAATTTTTAGGGGTATCACAGTCAAAACAAAAATACAAGGAAAAAGCCGGGTGCAGTGGCACACGCCCGTAATCCCAGCACTCTGGAGGTTGAGGCAGGAGGATCACGAGTTCAAAGCCAGCCTCAGCAATGGCGAGGCACTTAGCAACTCAGTGTGACCCTCTCTCTAATAAAATACAAAAAAGGGCTGGGGAGCCAGGCGTGGTGGCGCACTCCTGTAATCCCAGCACTTTGGGAGGCTGAGGCAGGAGGATTGCGAGTTCAAAGCCTCAGCAATGGCGAGGCACTTAGCAACTCAGTGAGACCCTGTCTCTAATAAAAAAAAAAATACAAAAAAGGGCTGGGGATGTGACCCAGTGGTCGAGTGCCCTGAGTTCAATCCCCAGTACCACAAAAAAAAGGGGGGGGCCTGGGGATGTGGCCCAATGGTCGAGTGCTCCTAAGTTCAATCCCTGGTCCCCTGCCCCCCCCAAAAAAATATACAAGGAAAAATGTCTGATTGTGGCAGGCTTCACTGCCATAATTAGCTGAGTGACCTTTGGTAATAATATAACATTTTTAAATTTGGTGAACACTGACATTTCTTCCAAAGCCATGTGTATCCTGAGATTATTACTGCTGTATATTAGATTCCCATGAAAAGGAAGCCCAGAAGAAGCCCTGTGAAATAAAAAGCACTAAAAACATTCCTGAGCCGGGCGCGGTGGCACACGCCTGTAATCCCAGCACTTTGGGAGGCTGAGACAAGAGCATCACAAGTTCAAAGCCAGCCTCAGCAATGGCGAGGCACTTAGCAACTCAGTGAGACCCTGTCTCTAAATAAAATACAAACAAGGGCTGGGGATGTGGCCCAGTGGTCGAGTGCCCCTGAGTTCAATCCCCGGTACCACAAAAAAAAAAAAAAAAAAAAAACACATTCCTGAGCTCCATGTTGTTGTATGGCAAATTTCCCTTTGTGCCTGGGTGCCAAATACTGGAGTCCTGTCTCCATTTTAGACACCAGAGTTGGTCCTCCTCACTTTGCATTCCTAAATGGAGGACGTGATTTGGAGAAACGGGAAATGGTTCAGTGTTAGAGATTAGTTCTGAATGATTAGAATGTCATTTGAACTACTTGTTCTATATAACTTTTTAGGTAAGATTAACTTGGTTGGATTTTCTCATTCTAATTTTATTTTGGACCTGTGAACCTTGGTTCAGTAGCTGATTCAGTCAAAACTCTCTCAGTGTTAAAAAGACTATTGGGGGCTGGGGTTCTGGCTCAGCAGTAGAGTGCTCGCCTAGCACGTGCGCGGCCCGGGTTCGATCCTCAGCACCACGTAAACATAAATGCCTTGCATTGTGTGCAACTAAAGCAAATAAATAAATATTTGAAAAAAAAAAAGAAAAGAAAAGACTATTATCATGAAGGGTTTTTTTCTTTTTCAGTAAGGATCGTCCCCAAGGAAGTCTGGCCCAGCAGGTCACAAGTACAGTTAGGGCCTCACTGTATGCAACACTGGCACTTGATACTGACTCACATGTCATGTAAGCCTCTTTCACCAAGAAAAGGACAAAAGTCTAAGGGAAGCAGGCTGTGTTCTTTCAGTTGCTACCACACTGCTCTGTTGAAGATTAGAAGACTGCACAGCTTTTAGGGCAGCCTGAGCATAAACCTTTGAGAAGTGCCAAGAAAAGTGGAACGTCATGGGGAAGTGTGATATTCATAGACACAAGAGGTCAGCTTAAGAACTTCACTGGCCGGGCATGCTGGCGCATGCCTGTAATCCCAGCACTTGGGAGGCTGAGGCAGGAGGATCGAGAGTTCAAAGCCAGCCTCAGCAATGGTGAGGCACTTAGCAACTCAGTGAGATCCTGTCTCTAATAAAATACAAAAAAGGGCTAGGGATGTAGCTCAGTGATTGAGTGCTCCTGAGTTCAATCCCCAGTACCAAAAAAAAAAAGAACTTTACTGAGCTTACATCTGCAGGTAGTATTAGGGAATCCAGGAAGAAGCAAAGATTTTGGAAAAAAAAAAATAATAATAAGGAAATGAAGCTTTCCTGTACTTTCTCCCCGACCCAGACTGTGGTATTAACAGTGTGAAATCCATTTTTAAAGAGGAAAAAAATAAATAAAACTGACAAGAGGAAACAGAAGACCTTTGCACTTTTGCCACTGACTGCATTAGAACTATGAGTTCCTTGGTGCCTGAACTCAGCCTGTCCTGTCATTACAGGATGGTATGGGCCGCAGGGACCGTGGCTGCCATGTCCAGCATCACATTCCCAGCAGTCAGCGCTCTCGTCTCTCGGAACGCAGAGTCAGATCAGCAAGGTGAGGTTGCGGCCCTCGCTGTTTCCTCCTTCAGCTGAGACCTCCCTACCTGAAGCACGACGCTCTCCACATCGACAGCAGGAGGTGACAGCCCTGTGGTCCCTGCTCAAGGAGCATACCTGTTTCTTTGCCAGATATGAAAGTTGTTTTCCTCCCTGCTTTGGTCTTAAATTCATATTTTAAAAACCTGGACTTATCAGTTCAGATTACTAAGAGTTTGAAGTGGAAAATGTGAATTTCCTTTTTCAGTTTTGACTCCTTTTGTCTGTTTCTGTCAGAATTAACCAGAGTATTCGTATTTCAACAATTGTCTATTTAATAATGATGGCCAGTTAGCATGAAATATTTACTTAATAACTAAAATTAATTGGAATAGTTCAGAGTCCGTGAGCTTAGCTTAGGAAATTGTTCTTTGGAAGGATAAAGAAAAAATAAATCTGTGGTTGTTGGTGATTGGATACAGGATGAGAGGTAAAGTAAGTACCGAGTACTGTGTGGAAGGCAGACTGTTGCTCTTGTGTCTCTGCTTCCTTTTTAGGCAGTTCTGCTGTCAGAATTAATCCATTTCCTTCTCCATCTCCTAATGTCTCACCTTACTGTGGTCAGGAAATAGGAAATTTTAGAGGGAAAATTTTTTTAAATGCCTAGGAGCCCTTTTTAAAAATATCAAAAACTGGATTGGAAAAGAAAGTTTATTCACTGCACCTGTTTTTTCACATCGGAAATTAGCCATCTTACATGTTAGTCATAACCAGTTTTTAAAATGTTTTTAGACATTGATGGACCCTTATTTTCTTCATTTATTTATATGCAGTGCTGAGAATTGAACCCAGTGCCTCACATAGGCTAGGCAAGCACTGTGCCACTGAGCCACAATCTCAGCCCCTCATAACCATTTTTAAATAGTGTCACTTGAAGACCACAAATTCTGTGTCAACCTTGGTTGTAGTAGTAAGTCAACTGGCTGCGCGTCCTCAGGGAAGTACAGTGTGTGAAGTCACAGGCCTTCTATGGAGGACTCCTTTCATTCAGGGCATCCATTTTCCTAGTTTTTGTTTATGCTTATACTCATCAATTCAGATGTTACAAAACTGTTGGAATATATTGTATTAGGCTGAATTATATTTGACCATTTTTTTACTTCAGAAATACCCATATCAAGCCAGGTGCGGTGGCGCATGCCTGTAATCCCAGCACTTGGGAGGCTGAGGCAGGAGGATCGTGAGTTCAAAGCCAGCCTCAGCAAAGGCGAGGCACTTAGCAACTCAGTGAGACCCTGTCTCTAATAAAATACAAAAAAGGGCTGGGGATGTGGCCCAATGGTCGAGTGCCCCTGAGTTCAATCCCCGGTACCAAAAAAAAAAAGAAAAAAGAAAAGAAATACCCATATCATATGGTTCAAGCTAATTTTTCACCTGCCACATTAGAAAGCAGAGATATCTAAAAATTGGCACTCCCAAAATTTTTCACTTCAGGTCTATATGGAGATGGATCTGGAATGCATATGGCAGCCATGGGGATAGTCTCCCCGGGGTGGAGGGTGCAGGGACTTACAGCCAGGACTGTCGGGTGAAGAGCAGATTTTTATTGTAAATACAATAGTAAATGAGCAGAGCAGAAAGATCTCAGTTCACTAGTTTTATATTTCATTCCCCATTTACAGGCAGATATAGCTGATGTGGGGTTATTCAGCCCCAAAAGGATTTCAGAAACCGAAATTACTGTCATTTCATCTCTTCATAAACCTCAGTACAGAGCAAGAACAGTATTAAATGGGCCTAGTAAAATCACGAAAACATTTGTGTAATGAATGAAAATATTGTGAAATCTTCCTAATCCATTTTCCTGCACTCTGTCCTTTCTGCTCAGTCCAGCTTAATCAGTTTATCAGTTTGTAAGAGAGTACTGTTAACCTCCACATCTAGAGATGCTTTTCTGAGAAGACTGACTCCCTTCTCTTTATTCTGATTTAGGAGTGGCCCAGGGAATCATAACTGGAATAAGAGGACTATGCAATGGCCTGGGGCCAGCACTGTATGGCTTTATATTCTACATGTTCCACGTAGAACTGACTGAGTTGGGCCCAGAATTGAATTCTAACAACGATGCCCTACAGGTAATTCGAAGTGTAGCTTTTTTTTTTTTTTTTTCCAACACTGGTTGTATCTGATTGTAGCAAAATCTTGTGACCTTAAATTTGAAGAGCATTCTTACTTGTATGTTACTATTGAATTTGACAGCAGTAAGTTCTATGTTCATTGCTTCCTGGAATCATTTTAGAAATTTAATATCTTTTGTAAAAGATTTGTCTTAACTTTGTTCGGATTCTGCTTTTACCTGCACAATCACTGTAATCAGGATACTATTCTCTGGCTAAAGTCAGGCTAACTAAAATGTCCTTAAAATCCAGCTAAAAATTGAGCTAGAGTGCTTTTTCTATTTTTTTTTTTTTTTTTGAAAAGTAAAAAAAAAATAGGTTAGTATAGATTTCCATGCAAAAGTGTAATTAGTAATGTTCACGTACAGAACTATATGATTGGAGGTCACAGGATGAGATTTCAGATAAGTAGCTATTGCTTATAGGCTTACAGGTTGGGTTAAGCTATTCAGAAGTTGTACAAAAAAGCAGATTATGAGTTCCTGTGTCATAATCCAAATACCAAGCTCTATTAGTTTGCCTTGACAGTTAGTGAAATATCTGCTGCTTGAGAAAAATGATTCACTTTTTGGTGATGGGATCTCTTTTTTGGGTGATTCAAGACTAATTTTGGATTAAAAAAACTAATCGAACTCTGTCTCCATTTGTTTCCCACACCCATAGGGAGCTGTCATCCCAGGCCCACCATTTTTGTTTGGAGCATGTATAGTTCTTATGTCTTTTCTGGTTGCCTTATTCATCCCTGAATACCGGAAAGCCAGTGGAGTTCAAAAACATAGCAACAGCATCAGTGGAAGCCTAACCAACACCCCAGAACGAGGCAGTGATGAGGATATTGAGCCACTGTTGCAAGATAGTAGTATCTGGGAGCTCTCCTTCGAAGAGTCTGGGAATCAGTGCACTGAGCTGTAAACTCGGCAGAAAATGGGATTCTGCAGACAACCACCTCTGAGAGCCATGGAGGGAGCCGCAGCACATGGAGACTTCATGGTGCTGGAGGGGTGATACTAGTTTCATCCTTTGGGCCAAGTTTGATAAGTGACTCCTTCTGTCTCTCTGCCCTTTCTCCTTTTCCTCCTCCCGTTTCTTTTCTCCCATTCTGTTTTTTTTTTTGTACATTAGAAGAAGGTAAGATTTGAAATACTTCCCTGCAGATAATGTACAACTCTCAAGGTCATCTGGCATCTGCACTTTGAAACTCAAATAGAAAGAGTCATCTCTGATAGAAAGGATGGATTTCCTTTAATAACTGGAGTAAACTTTCCATGGCTTTTCAACAGAAGGTGCAGGATTAGAGTGGAACTGCCATCTTGAGCAAGAATTCAAGTAAAGAATCCCTTCTTTTTTCTTCCTCTTTCTCTGAATTATTCTCGCTTAGCCCAGAGGTATTGATGAGTGGCTGTTCTTAAGAGTCACTCAGTATCAGGGATCTTTTGCCTTTGTCCAAAGGTCAAATGAAAACCTAATTTTACTCTCCCTTTATTTTCTCTACATCCAGTGCTTGTCTCAAATGAGCATTAATAATATGGACCTTAACCAGCTTGAAGGAAATCTTTCTTACAAATTCAAATATGTTGAACTAGCAACTCCGATTCCTGGACCTAGCATCTGATCACATTCAAGGTGATTTTACAGAAGGAAAAAAGTACATCAAGCCCAGTGCAGTGGCACGTGCTTATAATCCCAGCTACTAAGAGGCTGAGGCAGGGGGAGCGCTTGTTTGAGGCCAGCCTGGGCAACTTAGCAAGACCACACACACACACACACACACACACACACACACACACACACACAAAACACAGACACAAGCATTCTAATGGCAAAAAAAAAAAAGAAAAGAAAAGAAATTGGAGAGTGCTTCTAAGAAAGTTTTTAACAATTTGAACATTCCTAAGAGAGGATGAGAATTAGTAACTCAAGTCTCAGTAGAATTTATGTCCAAGTTCAGACTCATAATACATTATTACTGTTTGCTCCTTCCCATGTCTCCCATGTCCTACTTCTCAGTTCTCTTCCATCACACTCCTGCCTTAACTGCTGTGTAGTATGCATTTATTTTCAATTAATCTTTATCTCAGTCTGTTTATCTGATTTTTGAATCTCATGGGAAAACGCACATCAAATTCCTTTCCAAAATAAGAAGGTTTAGTGAAGCTCAGTTTCACAATAAGTGTCTTGCTAATTTTTTGCGATGTTTTATGGACAAAGAAAACTTTACAGATTTATATGTATTTTGCTGCACAGTAATGGACCATTATGTAGGGCCTACCTTTAACAAAGCACTCCTTTGGAAGTTTTATAGGTATGAAATATATGTAGATATTTGTAAGGGTTTTAATTTTTTTTGATGGGGTGCTGTGTAAATCTTGTATTTATAAATGTAATGAAGGTATTGACAGAAAAAATATATACAACTTTTATAAAGGATTGTGTACTGACTGAATACATTTAAAAGAAAATATATTTTGAAACCTGTTCTCAATGAACAGAGATAACATATCTTTTTACTATGCTGTTGGTTTTTAGGTTTAAGCTTCCTAATGCATAATAAATTTGCAATGGATACTTTTATGCTTTTTGTGTTTTTTTACACAAATTGTATCATTGCTCTTTTTGGTTCTCTTGGGTGGTTTCCTACTAAATTGAGTTCTTAATCCTTCAGCTAATACAAACGATGTATTTTCAAGAAAAAAAAATATAATGAAGTGTCGCCGCCTGCAACAATTGCCGCTTGCAGCAACGATACCGCGGGAGAAAACTCGAGGCAGACTGGAAATGAAAGAGTTCTTTTATTCTTCTTTCTTCTAACTTCTCTCTCCGGCTCCAACAACCTCTCCAACTCCAACCACCCCTCTAACTAACCTCACCCTTGTTAAATACATTTTGCCTTAACAAGGACAAGTGCTAACAGCTCGAGCTTACAGGTGAGTGTTCACGGGCATAAAAAGATCCTTAGGTACGGGCTGGGATTGTGGCTCAGCGGTAGAGCGCTCGCCTGGCACGCGGGCGTCCCGGGTTCGATCCTCAGCACCACGTACAGATGAAGCGCATTGTGTACAACTAAAAGCAAATAAATAAAAATTAAAAAAAAAAAAAAAAAAAAAAAGATCCTTAGGTAAATGCATGAATACCAGGTGAAAATACTTGAACACCTGTGTGGCTCTCAGCTAACCGCCATCTTAGCTATCCTCAATTAGGGCTCTTACAATGAAGTTCTTTCAAAATCTCCTATAAAAACAGATCATGGGCTGGGGTTGTGGCTCAGCAGTAGAGTGCTCACCTAGCACGTGTGTGGCCCTGGGTTCAATCCTCAGCACCATTTAAAAAAAAATAAAATAAAGGTATTGTGTCCAGCTACAACTAAAATAAGTAAATAAATAAAAACAGATCATAACATTTTAAAAACATCAACAGATATTTCTACACCCGTGTTTGTAGCAGCATTATTCACAATAGCTAAAAAGTGCAAGAAAGCCAAGTGTCCTTGGACTGATGAATGGATAAGCAACATGTATATCTATTTAATGGAATATTAGACTTTTTTAAAAAGATGGAAATTTCTGACACATGCTACAAAAATGGTTTAACATTGAAAAGATTATGCTAAAGTGAAATAAGACAATCATAAAAGGACAAATCTTGTATGATTTCACTCATGAGGTACCTAGAGTAAGTATCTCATTCAGAGACAGAAAGCCAAACGGTGGTTGTCACGGGCTGGTGGAGGCAAAAGTGGGAAGTTATTTTATGAGTACAGAGTTTCATTTTGCAATATGAGGAAAATTTGGGGGGTGGGGAGGGTTGGTAGTTTGCATAACAATGTGAATTTGCTTAATACCACTAAACCGCACCCTTAAACATGGTTAAAATGGTAAGAGTTATAATTTTGGGGGGGGCGGGTATCAGGGATTGAACTCAGGGGCACTCAACCACTGAGCCACATCCCTAGCCCTATTTTGTATTTTATTTAGAGACAGGTCTCACTGAGTTGCTTAGCGCCTCAATATTGCTGAGGCTGGTTTTTACAATCCTCCTGCCTCAGCCTCCTGAGCCACTGGGATTACAGGCGTGTGCCACCACGGCCATCAATATTTTATCATAATTTTTTAAATGCTCCCATGGCATCTGTTTTTTATATTATTAAATCCACCATTTCAGCCATTTTAAAGTGTACAATTCAGTGGTTTCTGTATATTCACAATGTTGTGTGACCATTTGCACTGATTACTGAACATTTTCTTCTCCCCAAAAAGAAATCCTTTACACATTAGCTGCCATTCTTAATTCTCCCTTCCCCCTTTCCCAGGCAATCAGTAATCTACTTTCTCTCTCTATGGGTTTGCCTATTTGAGGCCATTTCATATGAAAAGAATCATACAAATTGTGACCTTTTGTGTCTGACTTTTTACATAGCATGTTTTCAAGGTTCATCCATGTTGTAGTAGTATGTATCAAAATTTATTTCTAAGGTTGAATTATATTCCATTACATGTGTGTGTAAAATTTTTGTTTATTCATCAGTTGATGGACATTTGAGTTTTCCCCTCTTTGGGATTGTTATGAATAATGCTCTGTGAACATTCACGCCCATATATATTAATATGTTTTCAGTTCATTCTGGATATATACATGGGAGTAGAATTGTTGGGTTATGTGGTAATTCTGAGGAATCACCAGTTTTCCACAGCCACTGCACACTTCTTAATTCCCATCAGCAATATAGGAAGGCTACAATTTCTCCACATCCTTGTTACTATTTATTATCTTCTGTTTTGTTCTTTATAGCCATCCTATTGGGTTTGAAGTAGAATCTCATTATAGTTTGATTTGCATTTCACTAATGATATTGAACAGCTTTTTAAGAGCTTGTTTGCCATTGATACAGTTTATTTGGAGAAGTTTGTTGAAGTCCTTTGCCTATTTTTTAATTGGGATATTTGTCTTTCTGTTGCTGAATTGTGTAAGATCTTTAGATATTCTGAATACTAGAGTAGTAGCCATTGACATATAGAAGTTTTAATTTTTTTTAAATTTTTTAATTATTTATTTACTTATTCATAATGTACAAGTATAGCATCTTTTTACATACAACTGCTTGTATTCAAACTATATAAGTACCATTCAGATCTTCAATCATGCATTTAGGATAATGATATCCATCTCATTCAACCACCAATTTTTTTTCCTTCCCCCCCCTCCTCCCTTGTTCCCTCCCTTCCCCTCCCTTTCCTTTGACCATTCCAGTGTTCCTCTAATCCTATGTACCCCCATCCAACAACACTGTGAACTAGCCTCCTTATATCAGAGAAAACATTTGGTATTTGGATTTTTGAGATTGACTAATTTCACTTAGCATTATATTCTCCAACTTCATTTACCTGCAAATGCCATTATTTTATTCTCTCTTATTGCTGAGTAAAATTCCATTTTGTATATATGCCACATTTTCTTTATCCACTCATCTACTGAGGGACATCTAGGTTGGTTCCACAACCTACCTATTGTGAATTGTGCTGCTATAAATATTGAAGTGGCTGTGTCACTGTAATATGCTGTTTTTAAGTCCTTTGGGAATAGACCCAGGAGTGGGATGGCTGGGTCATAGGGTGGTTTCATTCCCATTTTCCCAAGAAATCCCCATACTGCTTTCCATAGCGGTTGCACCATTTTGCAGTCCCACCAGCAATGTATGAGTTTGCCTTTTTCCCCACATCCTCTCCAACATTTATTGTTGTTTGTGTTCTTGATAGCTGCCATTCTGACTGGAGTGAAATGAAATCTTAGAGTAGTTTTGATTTGCATTTCTCTAATTGCCAGCGGTGTTGAGCATTTTTTCATGTATTTGTTGATTAAATGTGTATCTTCTTTTTTTTTAAAATATTTATTTATTTACTTTAGTTGTACACAATGAATGCATTTATGTTTATGTGGTGCTGAGGATCGAACCCGGGCTGCACACGTGCAAGGCGAGCTCTCTGCCGCTGAGCCACAATCCCAGCCCAGAATGTGTATCTTCTGAGAAGTGTCTTTTCAATTCCTTAGCCCATTTATTGATTGGGTTATGTGCTTTTTGGTGTTAAGTTTTTTGAGTTCTTTATATATTCTAGAAATTAGTGCTCTATCTGATGTGCATGTATTAAACATTTGTTCCCAATTAGTTGGCTCTTTATTCACTTCACTGATTGTTTCTTTTGCTGAGAAGAAACTTTTTAGTTTAAATCTATCCCATTCATTAATTTTTGGTAATAGTTCCTGCGCTACAGGATTCTTATTAAGGAACTTGGGGCCTAATAGGACATGTTGGAAATTGTAGCTTACTTTTTCTTCTATTAGGCGTATTGTCTCTGGTCTAATTCCTAGGTCCTTGATCCACTTTGAATTGAGTTTTGTGCATGGTGAGAGATAAGGATTTAATTTCATTTTGTTGCATATGGATTTCCAGTTTTCCTAGCACCATTTGTTGAAGAGACTATCCTTTCTCCACTGTACATTTTTGGCGCCTTTGTCTAATATAAGATAGCTGAAATTATATGTATTAGTCTCTGTGTCCTCAATTCTGTACCATTGGTCCACCAGTCTGTTTTGGTGCCAATACCATGCTGTTTTTGTTACTATTGCTCTATAGTATAATTTAAAGTCTGGTATGGTGATGCCCCCTGCTTCACTTTTCTTGCTCAGGATTGCTTTGGCTATTCTGGGTCTCTTATTTCTCCAGATAAATTTCATGACTGCTTTTTCTATTTCTTTGAAGAATGACATTGGGATTTTGATTGGAATTGCATTAAATCTGTATAATGCTTTTGGTAATATGGACATTGTGATGATATTAATTCTACCTATCCAAGAGCAAGGTAGGTCTTTCCATCTTCTGAGTTCTTCTATGATTTCTTTCTTTAGTGTTCTATAATTTTCCTTATAGAGTTCTTTCACCTCTTTCGTTAAGTTGATTCCCAGGTATTTTTTTTTTTTTTTGATGCTATTATAAATGGGGTAGTTTTCATCATTTCCCTTTCAGAGGCTTTGTTACTGATGTACAAAAATGCCTTTGATTTATGGGTATTGATTTTGTATCCTGCTACTTTGCCAAATTCATTTACTAGTTGTAAAAGTTTTCTGGTAGAGTTTTTTGGGTCTTCTAGGTACATTATCATGTCATCAGCAAATAGTGCTAATTTGAGCTCTTCTTTTTTTTTTTTTTTTTTTTTTTTTTTTGGTACTGGGGATTGAACTCAGGGGCACTTGACCCCTGGGCCACATCCCCAGCCCTTTTTTTGTATTTTATTAGAGACAGGGTCTCACTGAGTTACTAAGTGCCTCGTCATTGCTGAGGCTGGCTTTGAACTTGCGATCCTCCTGCCTCAGCCTCCCAAAGTGCTGGGATTACAGGCGTGCGCCACCGCACCCGGCTTGAGCTCTTCTTTTCCTATCTGGATCCCTTTAATTTCTTTCGTCTGTCTAATTGCTCTGGCCAGAGTTTCCAGTACTATGTTAAATAGCAGTGGTGAAAGGGGGCATCCCTGTCTTGTTCCAGTTTTTAAAGGGAATGCTTTCAATTTTTCTTCATTTAAGATAATGTTAGCTCAGGGCCTTGCATAAATAGCTTTTATAATGTTGAGATATGTTCCTGATATTCCTAGTTTTTCCAGTGTTTTGAACATAAAGAGGTGCTGTATTTTGTCAAATGCTTTTTCTGCGTCTATTGAGATGATCATATGATTTTTATCTTTAAGTCTATTGATGTGATGTATTATGTTTATTGATTTCCGAATGTTGAACCAGCCTTGCATCCCTGGAATAAACCCCACTTGATCATGGTGCACTATCTTTTTGATATGTTTTTGCATCCAATTTGCCAGAATTTTGTTGAGGATTTTTGCATCTATGTTCATTAAAGATATTGGCCTGAAGTTTTCTTTTTTGGATGCGTCTTTGCCTGCCTTTGGAATTAATGTAATATTGGCCTCATAGAAAGAGTCTGGAAGAGCTCCCTCTTTTTCTATTTCTTGAAATATTTTGAAGAGCATTGGTATTAGTTCTTCTTTGAAAGTCTTGTAGAACTCGGCTGTAAACCCATCAGGTCCTGGACTTTTCCTTGTTGGTAGCTTTTTGATGACATAGAAGTTTTAAATTTTGATGAAGTCAGGCTTGGTTTTTTCTTTTGTTGCTCATGTTTTCTGTGTCATCTAAGAATACTTTTCCAAGTCCAAAGTCATGAATATTTACCCTTCTGTTTTCTTCTAATAGTTTTGTAGTATTAGTTCTTATGTTTAGGACTTCAACCCATCCCAAATTAACTTTTGTATAGTGTCAAGGGTCAAAGTTCACATTTTGGCATGTGGATATGCAGTGATTTTTGTACCACTTTTTTTTTAATTTTTATTTATAGTAGTATGTATATACAGTTCATACTATACATACATAGCATCTTTTTACGTAAAACAGTTTGTATACAAAGTATATTCACAGCATTCAAGTCTTCAATCATGCATTTAGAATAATGATATCCATCTTATTCAACCACTTTTTCCCCCTTCCCCCCTTGCTCCCTCCCTTCCTCTCCCTTCCCTTTGGCCATTATAGTGTTCCTCTAATCCTCCTATGTACCCCGACCCATCAATACTGTGAACCGGCTTCCTTATATCAAATTCCTCATTCGGTATTTGGATTTTTGAGACCACTTTTTGAAGAAAACATTCTTTCCCTATCAAATTGTATTGGCACCCTTGTCAAAAATCAGAAAACAGGCTGGGTACCGTAGCGCACACCTATAATCCCAGCACTTGGGAGGCTGAGGCAGGAGGATCACGAGTTCAAAGCCAGCCTCAGCAATGGCGAGGCACTTAGCAACTCAGTGAGACCCTGTCTCTAATAAAATACAAAAAAGGGCTGGGGATGTGACCCAGTGATCCGGTGCCCCTGAGTTTAATCCCCGGTACCCCCTCCCCCCCCCCAAAAAAAATCAGAAAACAGTAGATAATATGAGTTTGTTACTGGGCTTTTAATTCAATTTCATTGGTCTATATGTCTGTCATTATGCCAGTTCTGTACAACTTTGGTTGCTATAGCTTTATAGTAAGTTTTGAAATCAGGAAGTATGTTCATTTCTGTCAACATTGTTTTACCTATTTCATACTCCTTTTGACTTCATATGAATTTTAGTTTTGACTTTTCCATTTTTGCCAAATTAACAAAAGATTTTGATATGCATTGCACTGTAACTATGGATGGCATACTTTGGTAGTGTGCACTCTTAACAGTATTAAGACTTACATCCATGAGTGTGGGATTTTTTTTTTTTTTCATTCAACAATGATTTGTGGTGTTTAGTGGACAAATATTCCACCTTCTAGCTTAAATTTACTCCTGCACAAATTGAATTTTTTTTTAATTTTTTACTTGTTCTTTTTAGTGATACATGACTATAGAGTATATTTTGACATTTATACAAACATTGAGTACATCATATTCTAATTAGGATCCTTGTCTTATGGTTATACATGATGTATAACCACAAGATTCACTGTGGTATATTATAGATGTACATAGGAAAGTTAAGTCAGATTCATTCCACTGTCTTGCCTATTCTGTCCCACCTCCCTTTCCTTCATTCCCCTTTGTGTAATCTACTGAACTTCTATTTTTCCCTTCCCCTCCTTTTTGTATATTATCATCCATACATCATAACATTCAGAACAAAAAAAAGGGGGTTTTTTTTGGCTCATTTTCCTTAACATAACAGTCTCCAACCCACCCATTTTCCAACAAAAGACATAAAGTCATTTTTTTTTTTTTTTTTTTTTTTTTTTTTTTTTTTGGTACTGGGGATTGAACTCAGGGGCACTCGACCACTGGGTCACATCCCCAGCCCTTTTTTGTATTTTATTAGAGAAAGGGTCTCACTGAGTTACTAAGTGCCTCGCCATTGCTGAGGCTGGCTTTGAACTTGCGATCCTCCTGCCTCAGCCTCCCAAAGTGCTAGGATTACAGGCGTGCGCCACCGCGCCCGGCAAGTCATTTGTTTTTTATGGATGAATAATATTCCATTGTGTATATATAGCAATTTTTTTTTTTCTTTTTTTGTACTGGGGATTGAACTCTGGGGCACTCAACCACTGAGCACATCCCCAGCCTTATTTTGTATTTTATTTAGAGTCAGGGTCTCACTGAGTTGCTTAGTCTCGCTATTGCTGAGGCTGGCTTTGAACTCGCAATCCTCCTCCCTCAGCCTCCTGAGCCTCTGGGATTATAGGCATGTGCAAAATTTTCCTTATCCATTCATCTGTTAAAAGGCACCTGGGCTGGTTCCATAGCTTTTCTATTGTGAATTGAGGTGCTATAAACATTGATGCGGCTGAGTCCCTGTAGTGTACTGATTTTAAGTTCTTTGGGTACATATCAAGGAGTGGAATAATTGTGTCAAATGGTGGTTCCAGTCCAAGATTTCTGATCCTCGGCTTTTCTTTGTTGGTAGGCTTTTGATGGTGTCTTCAATTTCATTGCTTGAAATTGATCTGTTTAGATTTGCTGTCCTTCAAGTTCTCTTCAGGTAGATCAGTACATCTCTAAAAAATTGTTGATGTCTTCAAGATATTCTATTTTATTGGAGTATAGGTTTTGAAAATAGTTTCTGATTATTGTCTGTATTTCAGTGGTGTCCATGGTGATGTTTCCTTTTTCATCATGATTTTTTTCAAGAACCAACTTTTGTTGATTTTTTTTAATTGTTTATTTCAATTTCATTGAATTTAGCTCTGATTTTAATTCTGTTCTGCCTTTTACTGCTTTTGGTGTTGATTTGTTCTTCTTTTTCCAGGTTCCTTGAGATGTAACGTTAGGTTATTTATTTGGTGACTTTCTGTTCTTCTAATGAATGAGCTCAGTGCTATGAACTTTCCTCCGAGAACCGCCTTCATAGTGTCCCAGAGATTTTAATATGTTGTGTCACTATTCTCATTTACCTCTAAGAATTTTATTTCATCCCTGATTTCTTCTGCTATCCATTGATCATTCAGTAGCATACTATTTAGGTCCAGGTATTAGAGTAGCTTCTGTTTTTTCTTATATCATTGATTTCTAATTTCATTCCATTATGATCTGATAGAATGCAAAGTAGTATCTATTTTTTTGTTGTTGGTATTTGCTAAGAGTTACTTTGTGGCCTAAGATGTGGTCTATTTAGAATTATCTGTGTGCTGCTGAAAATAAAGTATATTCAGTCATTGATAGATGAAATAATTTATATATGTCTGTTAAGTCTAAATTATTGTATTTTTTAGTTCAATAGCTTCTTTATTTAGTTTTTGTTTACAGAGGGTTTGCTATTTCAAAAAGGTGAAGAGAGAATGCAGAGGAGATGTAGGATGTAATAATTGAGGAATGGTGAGAGAATAGTAGTCAAGAGTTACAGGAAGAGTGAGAGAACGATAGAATTTGGCTGTTAATGGGATAAAATCAAGGGAAATAGAAAAAAATATAAAACAAAACAAAAAATATGCATTAAAAAAACAACAAGGTAGAGGCTGGGGTTGTGGCTCAGTGGTAGAGCGCTTGCCCTAGTACATGCACTGGGTTCGATTCTCAGCACTACATGTAAATAAAATAAAGGTCCATCAACAAGAACAAAAAATTATATTTTTTAAAAAAAAAGCAAGGTATACTAATCAAAGACCCTAGTCCTCAAAAGACAAATTCAAGAAAATACCTTCAAGAAATGCTAGGAATGAGAAGAATAAGATAATGATGTATATGCACAAATGTCATGGACCCTTCAGAACATAAAAAAGGAAGAGAAAGGTTATTGAGAGTTGTTTACATTGCGGTGGTCGAAAAATTGTCTGTAATATTACATGTTGGTTGTCAGTTTCCTGTTGTTTTTCCATTTTTTCTGGAGGTGGTATTGCACTGGAATAGGGGGGAGGGGGCTGTCAGTTCCTCCAGTCTGGCTGCGTGTTCCCTTTCCCTTCTCTGCAGTGTGAGGTCACGGATTGGAGGGTGTTGTCCGCCCCGCTCACCGCGAGGGGTCACTCTAGAGTTCTGTGAAAAGGGTTCCAAAGGCCAGTGGCAGGGTTTGCATCTAGTTAGACTCTGGGCTTGGTGAAGCTTTTACTGCGCACGCCTCCCAAGCCGGCTGCTTCTGATCCCTCTGGGCATCTCTCCCTGGAGTCTGTGGCCCGGACCTGGCCCTCCTGTGCTCAGGCCCAGAGGGTACATGTGCGCGCGCACACAACACACACACACACACACACACACACTCACTCCCCCCTCTCACCCCCACCCCCGACCATGAAGTCCCCCGATGGTCTCTAGCAAAGAGTGAGGGGCACCCGGGATCTTCCAGTCTGAGCGTCTCTGATTCCCCTGGATGCGGCACTTTCCACGCCTGAATTTCACTGGTTTTCTAGTCAGTCAGACTCTGGGTCGTGGTGGGCCTCTCTGCCAGGTCAGGTTTTCGGATCCAGCTGGAATTCCACAGGTTAGGTGCCTGGGTTTGGACCCGCACCCGCTAGCGCTGCAGTGCAGCTGGGAGAGAAGGCGGCTCTGTACACCATCCCTTCTCAGGAAAACAAGGTGCAGCTCGCCCACCGGATCAGATTGGATCGGATCGGGTCCTTACTGCCTTCTCTGCCTCGGCGCGGCCTGAAATGCGGGCTCTCTCAGACCCCCTCTCTGACCTGCCCGCAGAGGATCCGCATTGGCTGCCAGTGCCAGCGGTGCGTTCTTTCTTTAATTTTTTTTATTTTATTCTATCCAACCATCTGAGTCCCTAGGCTGTTCTGAGTGTCCAGGATTAAATTCCAGTGGGATTCTTTTTTCACTGACCTCCAAGAGAAGCTGTTTGTCAGCTCTCCTGGTCTCCCCCAGGGAAGCAGCTTGGAAAGTGACCTCCTGTACTCCACCATCTTGACCCATTGGAATTGTTTTCTTGATCTTATTTTCAGATTGTTTATTGCTAGTATATAAGAATACAACTTATTTTTATTTGATCCTGCAACTCTTGTCAAATTTATTTTCTTCAGTTTTTTGTTTCTACAGATTATTTAGGACTTGTTGGAGCATATCATGTGTAAATAGTTTTTATTTTTTTCATTCCAGTTTGGATGTCTTTTTTGTTTTTCTGGTTAGAACTTGTAGCACATTGTGGAATAGCAAAAGCAGGTATTCTCTTATTTTTGATCTTGAGGAAAGCTTTTCATTTTTCATCACTAAATACAGTTGCTCAACAATGGGGATGCATTCTAAGAAATGTGTCTTTGGGCACTTTCTTTGTTGTGTAAACATTACAATGTGTACTTACAAAAATCCAGATGGCATAGCATCTGAACACCTAGGCTGTTTGATCCATCTTTTGACTAAAAAAATCAAAGAGCCTTCATTAGTTGCAGGGTTTTTATAGATGGTTTTTATCATGCTGTGGGAAGTTCCTTCTATTTCTATTTATTGAATGAAAGATTGTTAGATTTTTCTAATGCTTTTTCTGCATTAATCAAGATGGCTATTTGATCATAGATTTTTTTTTTTCCTTCACCAGTGTAGTGTATTTTATTTTCATATGTTGATCCATCCTTGCTTTAATGTGATAAATTTCATTTGGTCATTGTGTATAATAATTTTTTTATTTACTTTAGTTGTACACAATGGAATGTATTTATGTTTACGTGGTGCTGAGGATGGAACTCAGGCCACGCATGTGCAAGGCGAGCGCTCCGCCGCTGAGCCACAACCCCAGCCCTGTAATAATTTTTAAATATGCTGTTGGATAGCCAAACCAACGTGGCACATGCTTCAAATCTCAGCTACAGGGAGATTGAGGCAGGAGGGTCACAAGTTTAAGACCAGTCTGGACGACTTAGGAGACCATGTCTCTAAAATATGATTAAAGGAGGGCTGGGATTGTAGCTCAACGGTAGAGTGCTCGCCTAGCACATGCAAGGCCCTGGGTTCAATCTGATGAACCCAACCTAATTCTATCCTAAGATTGGGAGCCATTCAGTTAAAAAAAAAAAAAAAAAAAATTCATTTCTGTTTTACTAAGATATTTATTTGGCCTGACCATATTCTGAGAATTAATCTTGTTTGGAATTCCTGCCCCTGCTCTGAACTCACACAGGCCTGGCTCTCCTTGACCAGATAACAGCCCTCCCTAAAATCTCAGTGGCGCCTCATAAATTCCAACAGGAATCTTAATTTACTCCCTACCTTGAAATATTAAGCCATGTAGATCATTAGCCTGCTATCTGCCTTTGTATCACATTTGCCAGAACCCTGTTAGCTGTAAGCTCCCATGACATCCCCTTTTTTTGAAATTTTCTGTGCTATAAAAACCTTGTCTTGGGGCTGAGGTTGTGGCTCAGCGGCAGAGCGCTCGCCTCGCACGTGCGCGGCCTGGGTTCGATCCTCAGCACCACGTAAACATAAATGCATTGCATTGTGTACAACTAAAGTAAATAAATAAATATTTAAAAAAAAAAAAAAAAAAAAAAAAACTTGTCTTCCCAGAGGGCGGTGCTGATCTTGAGCCCTGTGTTTGGGAGGGGCAGCCCTGGCCAGCTCTCTTTGTGTACACAATATAAGCTTGCTTTAATTTGATTTAAAATTGGAGTCGGTGGTCTTTTCTTTGTGTCATGGATCAACAAATCCTCACATATAAACAAATAAATAAATAGATAAATAAATAAAGGTATTGTGTCCAACTACAACTAAAAAATAAATATTTTTAAAAATGTAAGATTAAAGGAGCTGGGGATGTAGCTCAGTGGTAAGAGTGCTTGCCTAGCTTGCACAGGGCCTGGGTTTACCCCTGCTACCACCACCAAAAACAAAAAATGCTGTTGGATTCAGTATATTATTATTGTTGTTGTTATTTTACATCTGTAGTCATACGAAATATTAGTCTGTAGTTTCCTAATCTTGTAATATCCTTTAGCAATGATTAAGGACTTTGGTCCTCAGCAGTCCCACCTCTCTTTTTGCCAGAGTAGGGGGTAATGAAAGTACTAAGAGCCATCTCAGGAAATCCCCTGGATTCTAGACATAGCGCTCCTTCTCTCTATTGGTGGCAGGAACCCATTTTTTTCCCCTGGGTAATCAGAATCAGTCATGCCAGCAAAGAGTAATCCCTCATTTGGCCTCAGTACCACAAGGAGGCCAACATGGCCATGTGGTAGTCTCATCTTCCAATTCAGTGGAACCGCTATGGTGTCACCTGTGGCAGCATTACCTCCCACCAACAGTTCCAGAGATGGGTTCATAGGTGTCCTGAATCCACATATTCTAGCTCTGAGAGTGTACCATGTTATCTTTGACATTACATATTTATTGAAGCCTCTATTAGATCAAACCTGTTAGATATTAAAATAGAGCCTATCAGACTTTTACATTATGACTTAAGTATAGGGCAGGCCTGCACATTTGGAAATGCTAGGTGTAAAATACAATAGCCATTGTGGGACACTGAAATCAAAGGTTTGGTGGCCACTTTTCCTCAATAGCTATCAGATTTATTCTCAATACCACTATGTCTCTGAGCCTCTTAGGATTTTTTTTTTTTTTTTTTTTTTTTTTTTTTTTTGTACCAGGGATTGAACTCAGGGGCACTCGACCACTGGGCCACATCCCCAGCCCTTTTTTGTATTTTATTAAAGACAGGGTCTCACTGAGTTGCTAAGTGCCTCACCATTGCTGAGGCTGGCTTTGAGCTCACGATCCTCCTGCCTCAGCCTCCCAAGTGCTGGGATTACAGGTGTGCGCCACCACACCCGGCTGCCTCTTAGGATTTTGTAAAAGGAGATTTTCCAATTATTTAAGAGCTAACCCTTGAAAAGATGACCATTGAACAAAGGTAGAGTGTAAAAACTTATACATAGATAAAATAAGACTGATCAGAAAAACAGTTTAGGCACACAGGATTAAATGAGAACTTACCACAAAACCATGAGGTTAAAAAAAATAGAATTTATTAAAACAGGAGTTCTAAAAATGACACAGCCGTAATTACTCTAGTAAAGGAGCAGGAAGAATATCTTAATCAGATCAGAGTGTACTTTGGATACCTATCACCTGTAATGTTAGTGGGAAGCATAAGAAAGGAAGACTGGTATAAAACCAAAACATGTTGATCTTTGGTTTAATCATACAATTAGTGAGATACAACTAGTACACTGTACAAAATATCGGTCACTGTCCATTTTTGTGATATTAGTATTTCCTGTTAATACATAAGGAGACTGAACACACACCCACAAACCATAACATGGGCTAGTGTTACAACCACTGGTTAGATCTGTTAGCGATTGACTAGTGAAGTTAACAAAATCCAAAGAAGCAGCTAGATGCCATAAATCATTCTGAATGCCTCCTGATCTTGTGGTCAAGATATTACCAACAAGCCCTCCAGGAGTCATGAATTCATGATGGGGATGCACTGGATCAAATCAATGTTACATCTCACAGGAACTAAGCACAATCCAGCCACTGGGGAAGAAACCCCAGTTCCTGGTGGTGGATTTAGGGGCAATAGGAAACAGAGGGTGTTTGACAGAGTTTGCAGGACTAGAATTAGAAAACCATATTTTAATGATAGTTTGCATATTTTTTGTCAAATCCCAAGGACCAGAAATGGTGGCAACATGAGTGCCACCACAGGATATCTTATATTCCTGGGATACTTGTAAGTACCCAGGTTTCTGACAAATAGACAAATAGGGCCTCAGCACTATACTCAGCATAACTATAATTAAAGTAATG
This sequence comes from Tamias sibiricus, assembly GCA_025594165.1. Taxonomy (NCBI): domain Eukaryota; kingdom Metazoa; phylum Chordata; class Mammalia; order Rodentia; family Sciuridae; genus Tamias; species Tamias sibiricus. The sequence goes on from CM046671.1 coordinate 73,707,854, forward strand.
AGAGGAAATAATATGGTGATCAGATTGAGTCAGTCCAGATATTTAAAGAATGTAAGAGCCCTGAAATCCTCAGGTAAAGATTTAAATGTGAGATTAGCCAGGCACGGTGGCGCACACCTGTAATCCCAGCACTTTGGGAGGCTGAGGCAGGAGGATCGCGAGTTCAAAGCCAGCCTCAGCAATCCGAGGCACTTAGCAACTCAGTGAGACCCTGTCTCTAAATAAAATACAAAAAAGGGCTGGGGATGTGGCCCAGTGGTCGAGTGCCCCTGAGTTTAATCCTGGTACCAAAAAAAAAAAAAAAAATGAGATTAATTTATTTTTTCTCGTTGTGCTGTTTAGGGAGGAACTTGTTAGGAATGCAGGGTGACAGAGTGCCAGAGCAGACAAGGTAGCCAGCCGTTGAGGTCCCACAGCAGCTTGAATTAAAAGTGACTGTTTTTTTCCCCTTTGGTCTTAAACTGGTTTGGAGCAATTGCCTCTATTTTTCATTTCAGATGCAAGCCTTGGAGAGAGAGATCTGGCAGAACCTAACAAGTAAGGGAAGCTACTGTTCTGAGAGAGGCAAAAACCTCATGTATAAAGCATTTTAGCCATTTTTTCCCTTTTGGAAAATGAATTGCTTAAGGTATGGTGCTATAGTTCATGTTTTTGCTATGATGGGATCTAAACAGTCCCGAATTAATGACTATGAAGTAAAAGTTGACATGGAAATTTCACCTGGACCCTCACCAGCACAGCGAGCATGCGGCCACTTTCCCACCTTCTCCCAGGTGTCTCAATTTCAGGTGCCCTTCCTTGGAAACCAAGGGCAAGTTTCATCCACAAAATTTAAAACTTGATAAAGTTGGTGACTTTTTTTTTTTTTTTTTTTTTTTTTTTGGTATCAGGGATTGAACTCAGGGGCACTCAACCACTGGGCCACATCCCCAGCCCTTTTTTGTATTTTATTTAGAGACAGGGTCTCACTAAGTTGGTAAGTGCCTCACCATTGCTGAGGCTGGCTTTGAACTTGTGATCCTCCTGCCTCAGCCTCCCAAGTGCTGGGATTACAGGCGTGCGGCCACTGCGCCAGGCAAGTTGATGACTTTTAATCGATGCCCTCAAGCTTTAAGCATTACTCTAAGCATTTGCACATAAAGGTCCTCTCGTGAGAACCTGAATTCCCCACGTTTCATACCCAGCTACTGATACCCTGCTATTGATATTTGCTCCTTACTTGCAACCTCTTCTTTGGTCACCTCAAAATTTTGCTATGCTACACAGTGACCTTTTTTTGTTGGGATCTCAAAATTTTATACGTTCATTCTCCCAGGAACATCTCCTCATCTGATTATTCTCAATTTTAAGTTCCCCTGTACTCGAGCCCCTCATTAGGTGCCACTTGCTTTGACCTACACAACAACAACAAGGATCTCAAATGAGATTAAGAAAAACACAGAGACATTTTTAAGCAAAGCTGGAACCAGTTGGGATACTGCCCCTCTGATGGAGGAACAGTGACCCAGAACTAGCTCAGCATGTTTATTATATATGATCTCATAATCAGGAATTTTAACTCTAGAGGCTTTGTAAATTGTTCAAGGCTTATGAGTTTTCAAGAGGCTTTTTTATGCACTAAAAACTTAGAAACATTTTTGCAGCTGTCCTGCTGTACCGAGAAAACCCATTGTACTGGAATGTCTGAAAACTGTTGACGTCAGAGCTGAGTATCAAGGCTGTTCATGCCCTGGCCTTTTGGCAAGGAATGTTTCCCAGGCTTGGCTTTTGTCTACACTGCAGGATCAGCTGATGACCAGGACCCATTCATTCTCCATACAGGATACCCTCCCTGGCCAGCTGGGACTTACTAAATGAAATATATGCTTTTATCTCTCAACACATTTTTTGTCAGACTATTTTACATATTTAATCTAGATTGAATCTATGACCATTGTACTTACCATTGAACTTTTCACGTATCTTATCCTTTTGTCTGTGTCCCTAGCAGTGGTTTGCAATATCTCTGACCTTTTGACCTCATGGGGTTCTGTATATGTGGTGGGTCCAGTCATGGGGGTCATAAGTGTCCCCATGGGAAATCAGAGGAGGAGAGAGCCCAGCCTGAGTTCCTTGTTCCCTGAAGCAGGTGCCTGATGCTGCTACCTTCTTTGAGATTCAGGGCCTATGGTCCCCAGTCTCTTCAAATGATTTGTTTCTGTTCTGTCTCTTGTCAGGGAAGATGTTCTCCTATTTGAACCTAGACAGGAAATGTGCTTTGTGATCTTTATCAGCTCTGTGGGTGAGGCAGAGACTATCTTAACCAGGTCTCTCTAAAAGCTTTTCTTTCTTCCTTGTTTACATTTCCCTGGGCTGTCAATGTTGACACCATTAATCTCCCAGACTACTGGGAGATCATGGCTACTGCAGGTGTGGCTCTGCTGGGTGACCCATGCTACCAACTTCGCTGCAGTGGCTCACAGTAACTTTTGTGTCTGGGAAGATTGCATACAGGTCTGTAATACTAAGACACACTGACCTATAATGCTGTCAGCCACTATGGATTACCATTTTAGTTCCAAAATGATTTTATAACTTAATCAAGAGCAATATTTTTACTTCAGAGTTCTACTATCACGTATTATTCTCATTGTTGTAGGTCACACCTTTGTGTCTTTGACCCCCTTCACCAGCCTATTGAATGAATGTATTGCAGACACCTTTCTGTCTCTAAATTAAAAAAGACAGCCACACTGCACACACATGGAGCAGTGAAGACCAGTCAAAGCAGACTCTTTTTTAAAAAAATATTTATTTATTTGCTTTAGTTGTACACAATGCCTTTATTTTTACGTGGTGCTGAGGATCAAACGGGGGGGGGCCGCGCACGTGCTAGGCGAGCACTCTACCACTGAAACACAACCCCAGCCCCAAAGCAGACTCAACTATAGACTTTGTAAACTTATTGTTTAAAAATCTTAATAATAGTATAATTGTACTTCCTGAGCATTACACATCTGGAGTTGGTCTTTTGTGATGGTGAACTAGTGTTGCTGGGTCTTTCTTCCCTGTCTACTAGTGTGTGCAGGTTCACATTATTGCTGTGCTCAATATCACACCAGGGCACCCAGGGGATTGCACTGTAGGTGGTGAATAGTATGAGGGCCTGCTGTTTCCTCATTTAGGTTTCTAACAGGATGCCTGGCTGGTCTCTGTTGGATGAACTAAGGAGTATTTGTTAGCTTCTCCTTGACCTGGCTGTTGTATTCTTGCCCCCAGCCCTGGGTGCTCTATGGTCCCAGGTGTGTAGGGAGGCTGGGCCTTCCTGCTTTGGGAGGCAGCACTCTTCTCTGAAGTGGGAGTGGCCCTTCTTTTTAAAAGCCAACATATAGGCCCAACACAAAAGTAGGGAAGAGCAATAGGGGAATCAGTGGGGACCAAGAGTTAGGGAGTTGGAACATTAATAAGCACAGCAATTAATCTGGGGTTAAAAGAATAAAAAGCCTTGCTCTTTCTAAATATTTTTAAAAGGAACATAACTTGAAAATGTTATGAAAAAACCCATGAAACTTGGGGGAAGAGTAATGTGGATGTTATTAATCCCTTCATACCACAGCAATAATTTTTCATTTTTGACCTAACCTGAGATTGGCTTCATTGAATGGAATCATTTAGAATGCTCAAGAATGCTAAACAGCCAGGTGTGATGGCGCACTCCTGTAATCCTAGCACTTTGGGAGGCTGAGGCAGGAGGATCGCTAGTTCAAAACCAGCCTCTGCAATGGCGAGGCACTTAGCAACTCAGTGAGACCCTGTCTCTAAATAAAATGCAAAAAAGGGCTGGGGATGTGACCCAGTGGTCGAGTGCCCCTGAGTTCAATCCCCGGTACCACAAAAAAAAAAAAAAAAAAGAATGCTGAACATATGCTGGGGTTGTGGCTCAGCAGTAGAGTGCTCGCCTAGCACGTGCAAGGCCCTGGGTTCGATCCTCAGCACCACATAAAAAATAAATAAAATAAAGGTATTGTGTCCAACTACAACTAAAAAATCAATAATTAGTTGTACACAATGCAATGCATTACGTGGTGCTGAGGATCGAACCTGGGCCGCGCACATGCTAGGCGAGCGCTCTACCACTGGGCCACAACCCCAGCCCTTTGTTATTTTTTTTTAATATTTATTTATTTGCTTTAGCTGTACACAATGCAATGCATTTATGTTTACGTGGGGTGCTGAGGATCGAACCTGGGCCAGGCACATAGGAGGCGAGCGCTCTGCCGCTGAGCCACAATCCCGGCCCCCCCTTTGTTATTGATTTTGTTTATGGGTTATACTTTTATAATTGCTTCAATAGTCACCGCTACCTTTAAAAAAAAAAAAAAAAACTATTAGTACTTGTCTTGGAGACAGTTCAATGATGATTTCATCATTATGTGTGAGCACTAGATGGCAATGTGGATTTTTAAGGTTAGGCCCAGAGCAACAATTTCAAGTAGATTTTATTAACTGTGCTTGCCTCTAGAATGTATTCATCTTATAACTGAAAGTTCATTCCCTTTGACCAACATTCCCCCTCCTTCAATCTTGCCCACCCTTCAGCGTCTGGTAACCATTGTTCTACTCCTTTATCAGTACTTTTTATTTTTTATTTTGTTTTGCTGAGGGTCTCACTTAAGTTGCTGAGGCTGGCCTTGAATTTTTGATTCTCCTGCCTCAGCTTCCTGAGCCACGGGGATTACAAAATCACTGATTACAGGGGTGAACTACCACACCTGACTATTGGGACTTACTTTATGGCCTCATGTATGGTGTACCCTGGAGAGACAGGCAGACAGAAACGTAATTTACTGGCGCAGAAACTCATGTGCAAAAATATCTGCAGGAACCAGATAGGTAAACCTAAATTGCAATCCATGAATTGCTGGAGGCTTAGTATGGAGAAATAATATTCATTATTGAGATCTGCCTTATTCTTTATTATCATCTTCAGATTTGGATACAAATGTACTTGTGCCATTAAAAAGTTTGAAGCGCGTAGTAGGGAGCGCTCTAGGACCAGGACCAACGCGCCCCAGGCTCCACACCTGGCAGTCGCACATGTGCTGCATCGCCCCGCGCTCTTGCATCTCCGAAGTTTCCTATTGCCCAGCACCCCAAACACTGAATTTCACGGGAAAACACACCGGGGCCTTCCTCAGCCTTACCTCGCCCCCACTCTTCTCCAGGCCCAAGCTAGGGCGGCTGCCAGACGCCATCCTTTCGCCCACCCGCCCGCATTCTCGCCCCACGCAGCACCACCTCACTCCAGTAGCCACGAGAAGGGCCTAAATATTGCACGCGTCCGCGTGAACCCGGACAACTCGCAAGCGGGGCCAGACTCCTGACCCTCTTGGGTGGCCGGGCAGGCCCACTGAGGACCAAGCGAGCCAACTGCGGGGCGCTCAGCCCGTCCGCCCGCGCATGCCAGGCTTCCCGAGCCTCGGGGAGGTCCGGGTTGGGGCGCCACTGCGGAGCGAGCGCGGTGCCGGGAGGACTCTAGGGCGGGGCGGTTTAGAGCCGGGCCGCCTGCACTGTTGTCCTCCAGGTGCGGGGCGCTCGGCGGGGGCTGTGAGGACCTGCTGCTCTGAGCAGGTGCGGCAGTACCGGCGTCTAGATCCCAGACGGCAGTTTGGGCGGTTCTTGATCAGACCTGGCAGAGGCCGAGAGCAGGGCGCCGGGCTTCCCCACATGGCGACAGACGCTGGGGGTCTGCACTGCGAACTGACACGGCCGTGCCAGTGCAGGGAGAGCGGGTTCTGCCAGGGGCCGGGAGAGTTTGGGGGGGTGGGGGGAACGCGAAAGTGCAGCGGGACCGGAGCTGTGAGGTGGGGCGGGGCTTGTGCGGGGACGAGGGCGCGCAGCGGGGCGGGGCTTGTGCGAAGATGCGGGTGTGCCCTGGCGCGGGAGCCTTGAGGTGGGGCGTGGGTGGGGCTGCGCGGCGTGGTGGTGGGCGGGCGGTGGGGGCGGGGAACGTGGGTGTGCCGCGAGCGTGGGCGGGGCCCGGAGCGGGGCGTGCCCTTGCCGTGCACCCCGTGACTCCCGCTGCACGCGACACTGGAGTTGGCGTGCGCGTCCCACCGTGGGACCCTATGGGAGCGGTGGGCGTGGGGGTCGGTGCTTGAGCGAAGGTGATTTCCGATTTGGTGGGTTTGGACTCCCGAGAAAAATCTGCCTTCTCACTGATCCTTTCCGCGTTCCCGGTTGCCCTGAGCGGCGCCAAGGAGGAATAATGGCTGCCGCTTACCAGGTAGTTTGGCCTTTTCTAGTTTTTTTTTTTTATTAATAGCTGTCGATTTTTCTGTTTTGATTTGCTTGCTTGCTTAAAAGTTTTGCTTGAATCCCAGCACTTGGGAGGCTGAGGCAGGAGGATCGCGAGTTCAAAGCCAGCCTCAGCCGTGGCGAGGCACTTAGCAACTCAGTGAGACCCTGTCTCTAAATAAAATACAAGAAAGGGCTGGGGATGTGGCCCAGTGGTCGAGTGCCCCTGAGTTCAATCCCCGGTACAAAAAAAAAAAAAAAAAAAAAAAAAAGTTTTGCTTGATTTATCCCGGAATTAAGTGGGATCAGTGACCGATTTCTAGTATTTGCTGTTTGGAACAATGTTCTGCAGGGTAAAGAGCCCAGTGCATCTCACCGCACCCCCAGCGTCCCTAAGTGATTTGACCAGTGTTTGGGATTTAGTCTTTGGTTTTCTTAGTTTATTAGTTTTTTTTTTTTATTATAAAATTATATTGTCTTTTTCGAGAATTTGGAAAATACACACGATAACAAAGAAGAATGTTAAAATTCCAGGCTCCAAACAACCACTATTAATAGTTTGATGTAGTTTTATTTCATTATAGTGTGTACACCTATACCAAGTTTACAATTTATAGTTGTTGGATTCTAGGCAGAGGCTGCACCTCCCAGGCAAAAGGCCACACCTCCCCAGGTGCCTTGTGAAAAACTACAGCTCCCAGGATCCTCAGCGTGACCAAAAACCTGACCAGCAAGTCCCTTGTCCACTACCACCATCCCCCCATGACCTCTGCTGGCCTATAGGACAAGGACTCACTCCAAGGGGGTTTTATGGCCCCTACTCTATTTAAGCCAGCCCCGGACTGAACTCTGCCCTTTTCTTGTTCCTGCCACCTTTTGTTCCTGCTCTCCGTTCCTGCCTGTCCCTATTCCCCTCCATCCCTTCCCTACCCCCCCTTCCCTTCCCTTCCTTTCCCTACCCTTGCCCATGTGGCACCCCAATAAACCCTTTTATTTCGCTAACACTGTGTTCCCAGCTAAGTTAACTATGTTTCAGCAGTTGTCTAACAATAGTCAACAGTATTGTTTAAATTTACATTGTAACTTTGTCTTTAAATACTTAATGAAATTAACATCTTCATAGCCACATAATATTTCTTTATGCAATGATTTTTCCTTTTATTATAAAACATATGAAAAGGTTACTAAGAAATACAGAGCATACTTCGGTAACCATAATACCTCCATTTATGGGTGACAGATTCTGCTCCCCCTGATGAACCCAACCTAATTCTATCCTAAGATTAGGAGTCATAAAGTTTAAAAAAAAATTCATTTCTGTTTTACTAAGGTATTTATTTGGCCTGACCAAACTCTGAGGGCTAACCTTGTTTGGAATTTCTGCCTGTGCTCTGAACTCACACAGGCCTGGCTCTCCTTGACCAGATAACCCTTCCTAAAACCTCAGCAGCGCCTCATAAATTCCAACAGGAATCTTAATTTACTCCCTAAATGTTAAGCCATGAAGATCATTAGCCTGCTGTCTGCCTTTGAAATGTTAAGCCATGAAGATCATTAGCCTGCTGTCTGCCTTTGTATCACATTTGCCAGAACTCTGTTAGCTGTAAGTTCTCAAGACAACCCGCTTATTTTTTGTAACTTTCTGTGCTATATAAACCTTCCCAGAGGAGGGGGCTGATCCCAAGCCCAGTGTTTGGGAGGGGCAGCTGCTGGCCAGCTCTTTTTGTGTACACAATGTAAGCTTGCTTTAATTTGATTTAAAATTGGAGTCAGTGGTCTTTTCCTTGCGTTATGGATCAAAACCCCCAAATGTTGAAGTTTGAACATTAGAGAAGCACCGGTGGCAAGCACATAAAGCAGGGTTTATTTAAAAGGGGTAACATAGACTTCTCCCGGGAGGGAAAAGGGGGCCCTTGCTGGTATTCCGGTATCCCAAGAAGCAAGGCAAGTCTGCCTTTTTTATATGTCCCAGGTCTTCCTTCGTTCTCCAGTTCTCTTTCCCTTGTCTCTCTCCTTCCTGCTTACATGACCAGGCCCCCCAGGGGATGTCCAAAAGGTGAGAAGCAGATGGGCTGAAGGGGGAAGGGCAGGATGGAGCAGCCCAAGGCACATGGATTAACAACTTTTTAGCTCCCTGTAGGGAGGGGCAATTCCTGGGACTGGATACCTTGGCAACAGGTTGGGGCAGGGACAGGTTCTTGATAAGGGTGGAAGAAGGGCTCTGAAGGAATTAACATTCCAGTCCTTCAGGGGACCATCTCCCAACAGTCTCCAGCTTCCCCGGACTCACTCAAAATTGGCTTTCTTGATCTGACCTGACTCGATTTACCTATCTATACTGACTGCCTGTCAGATTCTGGCTTCAACCAAACACTTCAATAACACCAACCCCAATCAAAATCTTCCTTCCCGCCCACAACCTTTTATGATTATCAGTTTTTTTCATTATAGTTTTACTACCAACTTTGCATCAATAAATTGTAACATGTATTTTTACTTTTTGTTAACTTTGTGGTTTGCCTAATAAATGATACCATTTATTCTTTTTGTTAACTTTATGTAACTGTTTCTATCCTTTTGTATTATGCTATTTTTAACACTATAATTAAATTATTTTTTTTTCATTTTGTTAGGTAGCATACCCTTACATGAAATAGATTAATTTACATGTCCTTTATATTGTTGATGATTACCCCCCCCCCCCCCCAGTTTTGGGCTATTCCATACAATGCTGCTAGAACATTTTTGCACGTAACTTGCAATGAACGGGAATTCACATTTCTCTAGGGTTATACATTTAGGATGGAATTTCTGGGTAATAGAATATGTCCATTTCAGCTTTTTTAAAAAAATTGCCAAGTACTTCAAATAGTTGTGCCACTTTGCAGTTTTCCCAGCAGTAAACAGTTTTCTTGACTCTTCATTCCTTGTTTCTACATCAGTACTTATTATTATTCCTTTATCTTAGGAGGTAATGTCATTATGGTTTCCTTTAACGTTTTTATTGAATGTTAACAAAAGTAGAAAAAAGTGCAAGCATATGAATATGTGGTGAATTTTCACTACCCTGATTCCTGGTAACATCACCCAGATCAAGAAAGAGGAAAGTTACTGGATGGTGGAATGAGATGGCTATTCTTACCCTATTGACATGTATGATTATACTGCCCGTATGACTGCACCATGTACAGCCAGAGGAGTGAGAAGCTGTGCTCCATTTGTGTACAATGTGTCAAAATGCATTCCACTGTCATGTATAACTAATTAGAACAAAATTTTTTAAAAAAGAAAGAAAGAAAAGAAAATTGCCAATTTTCATCCCGACTTTCACTTTCCCACCACCTTTCTCTGCCCCCCAAGGATAACTTGTTCTGGCTTCTACCATCATAGATTGGTTTCTGAACTTCATATAAATAGAATCAAGTAGTATATGCCTTCTTGTGTTTGGTTCCTTTATCCCCATATTTTGTTTCAGCATCATTTGTGTTGCTGTATTTTCTTGAAATTCATACATCTTCATTGCTGTGTGCTATTGTTTGAAAACACCATGCTCTGTCCATTTTATTTGTTTGCTTTTTGTTTGCAGTGCTAAGGACTGAACATAGGGCCTCACCATGCTAGGTGAGGGCTCATCGGATATGGGCTGTCCAATTCTGATGTTGGCAGTCATTTGGATTTCCATTCTTTGGTTGTTGTAAGCATTTAGTATTCATATGTTTTTTTCTGATTATAAAATTATCTTTTTAGAGATTGGAAAATATACAAACTAACAAAGATTGTTAAAATCCCAGTCTGTAAGCAACTACTGTTAATATTTTGAACAATGTTTCATTTGACCAATGTTATATGTTTTAGAATTAGTGTGTCAATTTCTATTTTAAAATCCTGCAGCTGGGCACAGTGGCACAGGCCTGAAATCCCAGCAACTGGGGAGGCTAAAGCAGGATGATCACAAGTTCAAAGACAGCCTGGGCAACTTAGTGAGATCCTGTTTCAAAATAAAAAATGAAAAGGGAATGGGATATAGCTCAGTGGTAGAGCACCCCTGATTTCAATCCCAGTAGCTCACCCCCCCACACACAAAATCCTTCAGGGATTCTGATTCTATTATATCTGTAGGTTAATTTGAGGAAGATTGACATCTTTACATTATGGAATCTTTCATTCTCTAAACTTTCCATATATCCCTCCATTTATTAGGTCTTCAATTTTGTTATAGTTTTCCATGTAGAGGACTTGAATGTCTTTTGTTAAATTTGTACTTAAATATTTGATTTTTCTGATGCAATTTTGACTATTTTGTTAACTTATTTTCTTTTGGTTGCTGGCCTATAGAAATGAAATAGATTATGTTTATCTTGTACCAGTGACTTTGGCAAACATATTAACTAATTATAAGTTTGTAGATTTAAACATACATAATGTTCATTGACGTAAATTCTGTGCCTATAAGTAGTAAGTTTTCTTTTTAATATTTTTTTAGTTGTGGATGGACACAATATCTTTATTTTATTGATTTATTTTTATGTGGTGCTGAGGATCAAACCCAGTGCCTCATGCATGCAAGGCAAGCGCTCTACCATTGAGCTATAGCCCCAGCCCCAGTAGTAAGTTTTTAAAACTGTGATACATTCATGTAAAGAATACATTCAGGGCTGGGGTTGTGGCTCAGCGGCAGAGCGCTCACCTCGCACGTGCGCGGCCCGGTTCGATCCTCAGCACCACGTAAACATAAATGTATTGCATTGTGTACAACTAAAGTAAATAAATAAATATTTAAAAGATAAAGAAAAGAATACATTCAGGGGCTGGGGTTGTGGCTCAGCAGTAGAGCGCTCATCTAGCACATGCGCAGCCCAGGTTCGATCCTCAGCACCACGCAAAAACGCATTATGTACAACTAAAAGCAAATAAATAAATATTTTTTAAAAAGAGAATACATTCATATGACACTATATAGCAGCGGAATCTATCCTTATATGCGAAACCATCATGTGAAAATAATGTTGAATAAAAAGAACTAGATCCTGGGCTGTGGTTGTAGCTCAGTGGTAGAGCACTTGCCTCCCATATGTGAGGCACTGGGTTCGATTATAATTTATAACATCTAGTCAGTAGTCAAATTCCCTAAAATATTGCATAATTTTAATAGTTGATTTCTTCAAATCAGTATCTAAAGTCCTAATATGACAATTATGTTTCTTAAATTTCTTTTAGTATATAAATGTCTCCTCCCTCTGTTTTTATCTTGTAATCGGTTGAACCAACAGCTGATTGCTTCTATGGAAGAAATGCAGTTACCAATAGCAAAGCTGCTGCTGTTTCTGCTGTCCTCATTCACCTTTTTAAAAAAAAAATTATTTATTTGCTTTAGTTGTACACAATGCGTTTATTTGTACGTGGTGCTGAGGATCGAACCCGGGCTGCGCACGTGCTAGGCAAGCGCTGTACTGCTGAGCCACAATCCCAGCCCCCCATTCACTTTTGTTAACAAAAAAAGATCCTGATCCTTGGAGTTATGGGGGAAACCTTACTTATGGTACTGTGACACAGCCACGTGGTTAATTCAACCACTGTGATGCATGGGTCAGTCCCCATGGATGCTGCTGATTTGAGACTATAGATGAAGAAATTAATGAAGCAAGCAGAGTAAAGCCCCTCTCCCCTAGAGTATATATCCTGTAGCCAAAGGAGGGGACGGGGAACAATAATTTTTTTAAAAAAAAGGATGGATGGATGTATAAACTAAAAGGATGGATGTATAAACTAAACCTGGATATGGGGAGAGAAAGTAAAAAACTAAAACAGAAGTTCACAAACAGAAGCCCAATAGAAACTAAACATACTAAAACAATTTATACACCAAAAAAGGTTAAAATATGTACCTTTTGCACTTTCACAACAAACATAACTTTAATATTTACCACAGTAATTTATACACCAAAAAAAGATGAAAATATGTAGCTTTTGCACTTTCACAACAAAGGTAAATTTAGTATTTACCACAGTGCACAGTTAGCAAGTCTGTGTGGCCGTAATCAATAGTACAGCTCAAACTATAGTCATACTTGGAATTGCTTCAAAAGTAAACAAGGTACTCCCTATAATTGTAGGGGAGTTATTGAATCCAAAATAGAAACCAAACAAGCATGCCTCATGTAACCACCAGATGTATTTCTTTTGTATTTCCTCACACTCTATAGCACCCATTGCCCCAAAACATGCCATAAGAGGCATGGGTGCTCCAACCTATAAGCTGTAAATTAAAATCAAGTCTGGCATTTGCGTTAGTCTTGGCAAAATGGAATCCCGTGGACCTTCCACTCCAGTTAAAATCATTAATGTGGCTATATTCATTTCTGATTATTTCTGTAATTACTACAAACATTGGCTTAAAAGACAAATTTTCTGTCTTCTACTTGTGGAGATCAGAAATCCCATGTGACTTTCATTGGGCTAAAATCAGTGTATCCACAGGTCTCATGCCCTCTGTAGGCTGTATGGGAGGGTTTGTCTCCTTGCCTTTTCTGTCTTCTAGAGGCTGTTCACATCTTGGCTTACTGCCTCATCCTCCATCCTCCTGGCCAGCAGCATAGCATCCTGAAATCTCCCTGACTCTGACCATCCTTTCTTCTTCTTTGACTAAAAGGCCTAACATTTATATTGTGCCCACCCATATAATCCACATAATCTCCATCCCAAGAGCCTTAATTTTATCGCTTCTGGAAAAGTCCCTTTACTATGTAATATTTTCGTAGTTTCCAGTGACTAGGGTATGGACATCTTTAAGGGGCCATTATTCTCTGGCTATCACAGTGACCTGATGTAAGTTAAAATAGGGCCATTAAAGTTTGAAGACTAATATCTAAGACTATTTGGAGGAGAGATGTTTACCTCCAATACTCCACCCTTTAACTACCTAATTTGATTTCTTGTTAATCTTGGAAAGTAGAAGTAGTGCCTCATGGTGGATCCTACAAACCTAATGCTGTGGTCCCATCCATTAAGGCTTCCAGACTCAATATTATAAATATTACTCACTCCATTCAGGCAGTGACTGATAAATATTTCAGTATTACAGATTTGTCTAATAAATTCTGATTGGGGCCCATTTCAGCAGCCACTCAGTCACAGTTACCTTTATCTCTGAAAGGACATGACACATCTTATCACAGTACCTGGAGTTAATTGCCATGTTTTTAAAAGAAACCTATTATGTGTGTGTCAATTTTTCTAGTAATCCATCAATACCATCGCATGCCTATTAATGACATTTTCCTTATGGACACATACATTAGTTATTTTGCTTTTCTTCTAAAACCTTGCCTTTTAAAGCCCTTTGGAAGGACCCAAAGTGGTTTGACTAACTGACATTTGGCTGTTACAGGATTTTAATCTGAGAGTCACTTTCATATATTATACTAGGTCTTTGACTCAGTAACCCAGTGACACTTCCTCTTTGGAGAGTGGAGGATCCTTTGTCTTCTCATTCTTGGTTTACCTCCCTGTGATGATGGAACCCACCAGTTCTCCAAGAAGGGGGTACATATCATTTAGTCTGTACATATCTAGAAATATCTTTATTCAACATGCTCACAAGGTTGGTGGTTTGGGCATGGGTCAGTTTTTACTTTTCTTGGGATATCGAAAGGGCCGCTCCTCTGTCTGCCTTTCTGTAGGAGTCTCTTAGGAAGCCCCTTGCCATGTCACCTCTGCATCTATTATTGAACCTACTCTTTCTCCCTGGGGATTTCAGGTTTTTGTTTTTATACCAGGTATTATAACAATTTTATTTTTATTGTGAATTTGTAAAGAATCTCAGAATTTGTCCTTTCTAAGGCATTAAGAAAGAAGGAAAAAGAAATATTAGGATTTACTCTGCCAGGAATTGTGTTGGGTTTCCTGCGTATATGCTCCTTTTTTCATTATGCGATTCCACAGTTTGATTTTGCACATACCGAGACGTGTCTGAATCATGGAAATACCCATTTTTTAAAAATTGCTTGGAAAAATGGAATGTTTGTGGACCTGAAAACCTGCTTCAGTCACTCATTTCCTTAGATTTCCCCATCTCCAGATTGTTGTCACATAATAGTTCCCCATTTCATTCTGTGTGTCTTCCTTCTCTGTGCACACCTTTTCCCTCTGCCTCTTCATGTTTGCCGTTTCAGGGGGTGGTGGTGTTCAGTGATGTGACTGTAGACTTCTCCCAAGAGGAGGGGGAATATCTGGACTCTGTGCAAAGAGTTTTATACAGAGATGTGATGTTGGAGAACTACAGCAACCTGGTATCAGTGGGTAAGGATATCTGCCCCCCAAATTTCAAGATTTGTTAGGAATGTCTGCTTTCTACATTGTGAATTATTTAGCTGCCTTTAAAATAACTCTGAATTTGTGCTTCCCACTCACAGAGTTTGAACTTTGTGGAGATGGAAATAGGTGGCTTCTTTACAGTGGAAATTTTTCTGTTTTTCTGTGGTCCTTGTTATAATTCTACTCATTTCTTTTTTTTTTTTTTTTTTTTTGGTACCAGGGATTGAACTCAGGGGCACTTGACTACTAGGCCACATTCCCAGCCCTTTTTTGTATTTTCTTAGAGACAAGGTCTCACTCTATTGCTAAGTGCTTCACCATTGCTGAGGCTGGCTTTGAACTCACGATCCTCCTGTCTCAGCCTCCCAAGTGCTGGGATTACAGGCGTGCACCACCATACACCTGGCTTCCACTCATTTCTTTAACAAATGACTAGATATGAATTCTGGGACATCCCAGCATAACTCTTTTTTCCCTGTGAACAGGACTTTGTATTTCTAAGCCACCTGTGATCACCTTACTGGAGCAAGGGCATGAGCCCTGGACAGGTGGTCAAATGCCAGCTAGAAGCCAGTCCTTACATAAGTGGCAGAAATCAGGAGTGTTGAAGAAGAGCACTACAGGTGGTGATCCATCTGTCTGTGAGGAGGTGACGCCCTTGAGTCTGGAAGGTGAGCTTTGTGGACCTGGATCTGTGGGGAGGGACTCCTCTCCACCTCTCCTTCACTTCCACTCACCACACTTTTACTTTTTTAACCAACCAGTCTTCTTTTAGTTCCTTGAAAATCATTGTGTCTACATTTGTATTTAAGTATTTTCTTAGCTACTAGAGGAACGCAAAGAGGTAACTCCTCCATGTTGCCAGTAGGTAGTGCCTTTTCTCCTAGGACCAAATTTAGAATCACCTCAGGTGCTTCTTAGTCGTGATGGCTATGGGGCCTCAGACATGGTAGGACAGTGTTCAACATTGACTGGTGCCAGTAGCCCTGGAAGTTCATGCCTGGAACTCTCCTGGACCCTTCCGTGTGTGTGTGTGTGTGTGTGTGTTGTCTTTGCTGAGTTTATTCTGTATAATTTCTCTGTAATAAACTGAAACCATGAGTATAATAACTGTTCTGAGTCCTGAGTCATTCTAGTGAATCACTTATCTTAAAGTCTTGTAGACCTCCTGAATGTACAGCCCTAAAAAGAAAAAGTTAACTCATTCTATGATTACATAATAAGAAATGTAAAATATCTAGCATATAAGTAAATAGTCATTTTATGGTTGCTGTTATGATGGGAGAATTTCTTACCTCAAGTAGGTTGAAATGAGCAAAGGTGGGGTAAAGACTTAAACATGGACTCTGAGCTGGGCATGGTGGGACATGCATGTAATCCCAGCTACATGGGAGGCTGAGACGGGCAGGGCCGGGGGTGGGGGGATCACAAGTTTTGAAGCCAATCTGAGCAACATAGCTAAACTCTAGCTCAAAAATATTTTTTTAAATGAATAAAAATAAAATGGACTATAAGAAAACCAGAGAAAAAGTATTCTGAGAAAGAACTCTAGAAGTCTATGTAATAATCCCCATGAAACTGTTGTTGACTACTAAACCACACATGCATGGAATTAAACCATATCAAGGCCAGCCAAAGAATGGCAGCAAAACTGTGATCTGAATAGTTCCTGGAGATAGCATAGAAATGAGAGAGTCTGAATTTTTTTTTTTTTTTTTTTTTTTTTTTTTTGTACCAGGGATTGAACTCAAGGGCACTCAACCACTGGGCCATATCCCCAGCCCTTTTTTGTATTTTACTAGAGACAGGGTCTCACTGTATTGCTAAGTGCCTTGCCATTTCTGAGGCTGGCTTTGAATTCACAATCCTCCTTCCTCAACCTCCCAAGTGCTGGCATTACAGGCGTGCACCACTGTGCCCAGTTGGAAGTCTGAATTTTGACCAGCCAAGGTGAAGTTTCCCTGAATACCCGAGGCTCAATAAAGATGCCAGAATGGTTACTCCCTAGTGTAGTGCTGAAGTCCGGTTTCAGCACGGGGGTGGGTGTCACGGTTGGATGGTGAAGAAGTCGGAGAAAGCAGTGGAGAAATCAGCACACAGACATGAGAGTCAGAGGCTGAAATACCTAATTTTACTTTCTCATGGCATAGTTTTATATAGCATAACAAAACTTTGAGGTTATATCAGAAGAAAGTTAAGAGAAATTACAGTCATAAAATTCAGGGAAGTGGCAACATCTGCTGATTACATTCCAGACATTTTGATCTTTTACCCAGCATATTTTCAAGGTCTTGTTGGAAACCAAGGTTACACATTTATCTGGATGTTTTGTATTCCTGCTAACCTTTATCTTTAACTAGTTTAGGTCTGATTCATTCCTTATGAGCCATGGACTCTCTGAAGCTGATACTCCGCACCACCTGTTTATCTGTCTGATTGAAGTTAATTTTTCCTGCCTGGTTTTATAGCATTATTGTGTTTCCGCTTAAATTCATTTTCTATTAACTCTAACTACTAATCCTAATGTAAGGTCATAACATCCTTTCTATGCTCAGGAGGGGAGTGTAGGAAGGGTTTTAGTTATCATTCCTACAGGGGGAGAGGAGCGGGGTTGGAGTCTTAGGGTCTTGCAACATAGCCATCCTAAGTTTATCAAAGAAAACTCTGTTTTGGAACTTTGTACTTTCATATCTGAACTCAGAGTCCACCTTGCTGCAGTTTACATACGTAGTCTCGTTTCCTTGAAATATTACATCAGGCTTTAGTAGCCACATGAGCTGTAAAGAGAATTTCAGGAACAGAAAAGACAATGACAAATCATCCCAACACTATCTTTATGCCACATTTCCCTAGAGGATAATCACTTTGCGTCATCCACCCTAGGAGAGTCTTGCTCTCTCCGTAGGTCGGGAGAGAGATGTGGCAGAATAGAATTAAATTATTCTACAGGAAAGTCTATCCTAGCCCTAACCTAACAGAGCTTTATAAAATCCATGAAAGGATCAAACATCCTTAAATCACCTGTCTACTAGAACAGAATACCAAAGTCTTTGATAAAAATTAGCAATAAATATAACATTCTTGCTTTCCAGCATTCAATTATAATGCACTAGGTGTTGGAAAATAGCATAATTGGGCAAAATAGTCAACAGAAGTGACAGATGAAATTAGCAGACAGAATGTTAAAACAACTCTTCTAAATATGTGTAATAAGTTTGTGGATTTAGAGGAACCCGTGAATATAATAGAGAGAGACTGGAGACTGCTCCAGCCAACAAAGCAACAAGAACTTGCTTTATTCTCTTGCATCTCAAAATTTAAAAGTACATGCAACAGTAGTTTTTCAGGAACATGTCTGGATACCAAGCAATAAAGACAGTGATTCTCGAGGGACAGGGAACATATAAAGCCCTGTGTTTTCCCCATCTTGCTTTGTTGGGAGTCTTTGCTTTGTTGGGATGCAGTTCAGAGAAGTAGGAAGAGCCCAACAGGTTCCACAAGTGGAGAAGATGGAGCTCAGTCCAGGGTGATCAAGGCAGCACATGTTCAGAGGAGCACAAAAGAATGAGCTGCAGAGGGAGGGAAGACTAAAGATCTGCAGAAGGTCTCCTTTGAGGGTTCAGCAGAGTACTGGTCAGCAGATGGGCAACTACCTGAGGCTGCCAGAACCATTTGGAAGAATGAGAGGGACCTGTGCCCGGCACTCACACAGCCAGGAAAATACCTGCTCCCGCCACCCAGAATGAAAAGCCTTACAACTCTTCATGCATTGATGAGACTACTCCACAGTGTCTTACCTCAACAGTGAGGCCATGGGACTACTCTGGATCTTCCTAACATTTCCTACAAGAAAGACCAGAAAGGATCAGATGACAACTTTCAAGTAATTTAATGATCTCAAAGCTTATTTAGAGGAATACAAAATCTAGTACCCAGCAAGACAATTCACAATGCCTCATGTTCAATCCAAGATTACTGTGCATGCAAAGATAGGAAAAGGATCCATAATGAGGGCAATTTTTGTTAAAACCAACCAAGAAATGGTAAATATTAGAAGACATTTTTAAAGTTATAATTATATTCCAAGTGTTCAAGAGTTGAGCCAGACAAAGATCATCCTTTTAAGCACCCATATTCAGTTTCTAGAGTAGAAAACCAAAACAGCCTGCATTGGGTTGTAAAGTGGGTCCAACATTTCATTTTAAGAAAAGGTTAATAAGCTAGAAATCAGCAACTAAAATGTAAAAGTTGGAGTGAGTGGACGGGACTTCTGGAATAACTTAGGCAACCTAATATACAAGTATTTGGTGTGTGCCCCAAAGATAACTGGCAACAGAGAAAATATTTTGAAGAATGACTAAAAATTTGACAAAACGGATCCAAAAAGCTTCAAGAACTCCAAATACAAAAAGCACATATATTTAAAGACTACAAGGCATATTGTAATCAAATTGCTCAAAGGTGGTATGGGCATCTCAGGTTTTATGATTTTTATGATCTTTAATTGCATGGGCAATTTCAATTATGGAAGCTAGTTTTTCAGTTAGTGTATGCTGTACTACAGGATCTGGAAATTTTCTCATCCAAACTCCAATTAGTTGCTGCTAGGTGGTAATCATTGGCTTTTATAATAGGTCCATCTATGGTCCACACAGAGGGGTTAGACAGAGAACTTCCCAGCTTCTAACAAGACATTAAAATGGTAATCACTTTTTGTCCACAAAGTATTCTATCCTGTCTCAAACCAACCTGTATGAACTTGGACACGTCCATTGGTTTTCATTCAGCATATGCAATCCATAGTGGTTAGCTATTGAATTTATAGTCTGTTTCACAAAACTAGGTAGATGCATTCCCAGTCAGATATAATGTCTAGTCACGTAATATATTTAGGTAAAGAAAATGTAAGATCTGTTCATTCCAATTCTTGTCCGTGTTTGAACCAGCGGCTCTCCTATCCTTACACTCTTAACTCTATCCCCCAACAGGGCTGCTCTAATAGGTGTTTGAATCATTCTGTATTGTGTATCCATGTCAAGGAGTCCCAGTAAAGTTTCTCCCTCACCTCTTGGTCAATATGTTTGTGCACTATGGGTACACAAAGCCTTTATATTCCTAGCTGGGTGTTGGGCTGAGGGACCCTCTTTGATCAATCTTTACCCTGTTGAGTCTGATCACCCCACAATTTGATATATGTATGCATGACACAATGAGTGTGCCTTGCAGCATTTTAGGTTCTTCCTAAATAAGATAACTAGCATAGATTTTGTTTACCACCCATCAGTGTTGAAGGATCAGCACAGACTCCTACTGATCCACCTTACTTCCAGTAAAAAATTACACAGCCTTTGGCTGTTAAAAGCTCTCATCAATGTCTACCTTATTCATCCTGTTTCTTAAACTATTTAAAGAGGCGTGTGGGTGTAACTCAGTGGTAGAGCACTTGCTTAGCACGCATAAGGCCTTGGGTTCCATCCCTAGCACAAAAAAAAAAAAAAAAAACTTCAGAGATTTCTAGCCTGCTGTAATGAGTCTCTTGAATCTCCCCTTTATATTTCTATCTTTCTCCATTTTCTTGCAGCTTACTCTAATTTCCATAACTGTTTCAGCATAATATTTTTTCCTTTGGTAGCTCAGAACAGATGAAATGCAAGCTTGGCCCAGATTACAGATCACAATAACAAAGACATTTATTTTGTAGTTCACTTGTTTCATTTTATTTTGCTTTTCTTAATGTGTCCAGGGAGCCATCTAAGAATACAATCTCATTTAAAATATTGTGATTAAATTACACAGCCTTTGGCTGTTAGGCAGTACACATGGAATACTGTCAACCAAAGACCTACATTGGCATGCAAGAGAAAGAGAAGCCTGGTTGCATGTCCTGCTGCTTAAAAAACAGTCCAATTAGGTCAGCAAGTGTGTGAAGACCTTGGCTGCTCTGCCGGTGGCCCCAGCCCAGAGTGCAAGACAATTTTCCCTACTATTCAGGTACACATTAGAACTGTCAAATGTGTTGTTTAAAGACATGTAGAAGCCAGGCGCGGTGGCGCACACCTGTAATCCCAGCACTTGGGAGGCTGAGACAGGAGGACCATGAGTTCAAACCCAGCCTCAGCAATGGCAAGGCACTTAGCAACTCAGTGAGACCCTCTCTTTAATAAAATACAAAAAAGGGCTGGGGATGTGGCCCAGTGGTCAAGTGCCCCTGAGTTCAATCCCTGGTACAAAAAAAAAAAAAAAAAAGACATGTGGAACAATCTCATCTATGTGAAAGTCACTGGCATAAATATTCTGATCATAGAATGAAGAGTAAATGTCATATCATCAAAATTAAGAGAAACTCAAGTGCCTTTTATAAAAAGCAACCTTCTGAAATTTAAAAGCTTAAATAGACTTGCTTGGTTGACAGAAAAGTAGTGAACCAGTTCATCAGGAAGTGGATCTATTATTTTTGAAGTTCACTGATAACTATACCTCCAATAACCAGCTGAGCATGAGTAACTCAGTAGCCACTGAAAACTGAAATTTTGTCAGCTGCTCTTTCATTCTTCCTGTCCAAGCCATGCTTTCACCATGTGTCAGTGAGCCAGGGTCGTTTTAGCAACCCCCCTTTGGACACCAGCTGTAGTTTAAGAGGTTACCAAGCCCACTCTTAGATTCAGGGGTTTACTAGATGTATTCTCAGATTGCTTGAAGCTATTTTAACCACATTCATGGTTTATTACACTGGAAGAATAGAGATTAAGATCAGCAAAGAAGGGATACAAAGGAGAGGGCCCAGGAATAATGTGGTGTGAGCTTTCATTTGTCCTTTTCCAGGGGAATCATAAACAAGACTTTTTACTTTTCCTGAAACAATATGTGGCAATACACATGGAATACTGTCAACCAATGAAGTTTAGTTGAGCTTTTATGTCCAGAGTTTTTATTAGATGTTAGCACAGATTATCTTGTAAAACTTAAGCTCTGAGTTACTCCATGATGCGTAGAACAGCAATTTTCAGGCTGTGCTAAGCCTTTGTTACTCCATTTGGTAAAGCAGTAGTTTGCTATAAGCTGCTCTGTTTTGTGTTTAAGGGCTGAGGTGGAATGACTCCATACCTTGTTTGTACAAATAGATAACCTGGCACAACCATAAGGCATAAGCTGATAAATAAAGCTAGTAAGGATGACCACCTGTTGCCAGGCATGGTGGTACACACCTGTAATCCCAACAGCTCAGGAGGCTGAGGCAGGAAGATTGCAAGTTCAAAGCCAGCCTCAGCAAAAGTGAGTGCTAAGCAACTCAGTGAGACCCTGTCTATAAATAAAATACAAAATAGGACTGGGATGTGGCTCAGTAGTCAATCCCCCATCCTCCCCCCCACCAAAAAAAAAAAAACAGAATGACCACATGTGAACTTATAAAATTAATCAGAAGCACATGGATACACGGGCATATTAAACTCATGTCGGAAAAAACAGACCCATAAGCTTATCAAACACACCAGACCACCAAATGATGCTACCCACTCACTCCAAACCCATAAAAGGAGGAGCATCCCAAGACAAGACAGAGTGGTTCCCTGACCCCATTCTGCCATAAATAAAAATGAAATTATGTCATTTGCAGGAAAATGGATGGAACTACAGATCATCATGTTAAGCAAAATAAGTAGACTCAAAAGCAAGGATCATGTGTTTTTCTCTCATACAGAAGCTAAAGAGGTAAAAGGAAAAGAGGGTGGTCTAGATCTCCTAAAAAAGGGAGATCAGTAGAGGAAAGGGACTAGGGGGTTGGAGGCAGGGCAGGAGGGGGAATATGCCAGGAGTGATACTGGCCAAATCATATTGTTATATTGTGTGCATGTACAAATATGTAACAACAAATCTCAACATTATGTACAACTGTAATGTACCAATAAAAATATGGAAAACAAGACAAAACACCTCCACCTATTAAACTAAGAAAAATAATAAAAACAAAACCTATAAATCTAAAAAAAAATTAAGATTGAAATAAAAGAATCTGTGATTTCCCAGTTTATGACTGTCAGGTGATCCACAATATTCAGTGAACCTCCACCAATGAAGGTGGTATACCTGAGAATTTATTATTATTCAATAAATTGTGAAAATGTGGAAAGAAATAAACATGTTTGGTCTATATTAATGGCATAGCATGCTCATGACACTAGGTGAATATAATATCGTCAGGGAGAACATATTCAAGCCTTAGAGTTTCTCTGCCAAGAGGTGGGCAAGAGTCAAATCTTTATTTGGGCAAGGTTAATCCTTTACTGCAGAGGAGCTCAGAGTGATACACTGATTTAGTGCTGGGATATAAAACAACCCAATTCTAATATTCTTACTATACCACATCACCCATTTTATTTTGTCCCACTTATCTGAACTTAACAGATTTCTCCCTCAGTCTGTCACCATTGTAACCATTGCTCTACAAATAAGAAGTTTCATGGTGCTGGAATTGTGGCTCAGCGGTAGAGCGCTCACCTAGCATGTGTGCAGCCTGCGTTTGATTCTCAGTAAACGTATTGTGTATAACTAAAGCAAATAAATAAATGAAGGAAAAGAAAGGAGGAGGGGGAGGGGAAGGAGGGGGAGGAGAAGGAGGAGGAGGGGGAGGGAGGGGGGAGGAGGAGGAGGTGGAGAAGGGGAAGAGGAAGAGGAAGAAATAGAAATTTCATGGAATTCTTAAAGAAAAAAAGCATTTTCAAGAAATTCACATATTTTGAAGTCCAACCATGGCCTCTTCCCTAAGTCCATCCATTCATGCCTGACTCATTTGATGGTTTCCCTTAGGTTATAATCAGTTTGGATTTCTACCTTTTATTAACCTAACTTCAGATCATTTTTAATATATTATTTATTAGCAACCTTTAAGCAAGCTTTCTGTCCTTTCACCTCAGAAATATCCTCTGGTTTTACTTATATGTATGATATTTCTCTCCTTTTTACAATAAACATATATGGTACTGTATTATAAAAATATATAACTAACCAAGCCTTTCTTCAATTTGGATGATCACACTGGACAATATATTCACCAATCCTCCCAAATAACTCAGAGTCATACAAATGTTTGACAATCATTGATAATCTCCTATTCATTTCCTTCATCTTCCTATACAGATTTATTCATCCTTTGTTTTCCTTGTTCATTTGTTGAAAGGACAGCTATAGTTGGTAGTGCCTTAGCCATTCACTTAGTTTATTTAAAAACATTTTTTTGTTTGTATCTTTTTGACCATAGAAGTTTTATTTCTCCCAAATTAAGCAGGGAGCAAATGTTTTACTTTTATTTCTTTTCAGATCAACCATTGAAGTCTGCATCCAAGAAACAACCTTTAAGGGGAAAAATTAGTAGTGTAAAATCATTCCCACTGGAGTTCATGGAAGGAATTATAAGGCCATGCTCAAGTGTCCAAGATATTTGGGAATGTAAAGATCAGCTTGAGGGACCACATTCTTATCAAGAAGCACATTTCAGCGAAGTAATAATCACCCGTGAAGATGTACCTTCTTTTGATCAGCAGGTATCTCTTACTCTGTGCCACAGAACCCGAAATGAGAGAAACCATATTACTGTAAGGAATGTGGGAAGGCTTTTAGTCGTGGCGCACAACTTACTCAACACCAGAGAACCCACAGTGGTGAGAAACCCTATGATTGTAGGGACTGTGGGAAGGCCTTCAGTTGTAGTTCAGCACTTTCAAGACATCAGAGAATTCACAACGGAGAGAAACCCTACGAATGTAAGCAATGTGGTCAGTCCTTCAGTAGTGGCCCATACCTTCTGCAACATCAGAGGATTCACACTGGTGAGAAGCCTTATGAATGCAGACAATGTGGGAAGGCTTTTAGTTGGATGTCAAATTTCTTTCAACATCAAAGAATTCATATTGGTGAAAAACCTTATGAATGTAAGCAGTGTGGAAAGGCATTTTGTTGGAGGTCCTGTCTTACAAGACATCAGAAAATGCATACTGGTGAGAAATTCTATGAATGTAAGGAATGTGGGAAGGCCTTTAGTAAGACCTCAAAACTTGTTCAACACCAGAGAATTCATACCGGAGAGAAGCCCTATGAGTGCAAAGAATGTGGAAAGGCTTTTATTAGGAGCTCAAGCCTTATTCAGCACCAGAGAATTCATACTGGTGAAAAACCCTATGAATGCAAGGAATGTGGTAAGACCTTTAGTTGTACCTCATACCTTTATCAACATCAGAGGTTGCACACTGGTAAGAGACCCTACGAATGTAAAGAATGTGGAAAGACCTTCAGTTATCACTCAAACTTCACCATACATAAGAAAATGCATACAGGCGAGAAGCCCTATGAATGCAAGAACTGTGGCAAGGCCTTCCCTACAAGTTGGAACTTAATTCGACACCAGAGAATTCATAATGGTGATTATAAGTGAAAAAAATATGTACAGGATTTTTTTCATGGTTCAGATTTTGTAAAACCTGAGAATTAAAGTAGTAGAACATCCTGTAATGTAATTGTTGGGAAAAACTATCAATGGCCTACAAAATTTACTAAGCCTCCCAAAATCCACACTTAGAACCTTATTGTAAATATTAGAAAAGTTCTTATTTGAGAGTAACCATATAAATTTATCTCCTTAAATTAACCATAGTTTTTTGTTTCATATTCAATTTTGCAACCATTTCAGATTTTACTATAAAGTATGGATGTATCTAAATCAACAATTTAACCACCAATCCTTACTAATTCTTTTATTCCATGTTTGCACTGCCTCCTGTTTATTGACACATTATATTGTTGTTAATATTAACCTGTGTTTCAGGACCTTCTTTGCTCTTATAGATACTCAAAGTATTTAAATATATAAATTTGATATTTTATATAACAGATTTATATCTCTGTTTTTAAAAGATGGACTTATTTTCCCTTTTATAAAAATACCATAAAATTTTATGTTATATAAAGAAGCACAAGGGAAAAGTCTTTTATGCCTATCAAAAAATCCACTGTCAGTGGGATCCAATGAAATGTGCTCATGAAATATTTACATACTATAACACCATATTTTGCCTACTGTTTCTGTGCCAAAGAAATTTTCCTGTCAGTAGATAGATCTCTTATAATTGTTGATGGCTTCACTGGGTTCCTTATGGTGCTGTATTTATCAAATACCTTTGACTGCTTGCTTCCAAATTAGGAAGGTCATGAACTATGTGCTAGATAAACATCTTTCTAGACATATCTTTGTACATTTATCTGTTTGTTTTTCTTTTTTAGGAAAGTTTTTTTTTTTTTTTTTTTTTTGCAAATAATGCACAAATATAATTCTTGTGAAAAAGATTTAAACATTATAAATTCCTAAGTTCCTGCTTCATGCCTATCCTGAATCCCTGTACACTCTCCAAATGTAAGCACTGTTATTAATCTACAATTCAAAATCTTTTATCTATGTTTTAAAAACTGTTAATGTTTTATGATAGTATATTTATGTATTATGAAATACAGGTAGAAATTCTACTTCATCATGTCAGAATCAAGTAAGTTCATAAACCTAAAGTGCTTAAAACTGTACTTGTTTTATAATAATAAATATTAGGCAAATTTTGGCCATCACGATAATTATTTGTGAGACAGAATTTGTTGTATACCAGTTTACAGATTTTTTTATCATAATTGTTGTACTGTCAGTGTTATAAAAATCAAGGAGACTTTCACCAGCAATTTTTCCTTATTGGATAAAGTTTACCCTGAAGAATTAAAAGCACAAACTGACCCTAATGCATATGAAGCATTATTTCTCAGACCTCATCCCACAGGCTACATAGATATTATGCAAGCCTGAAACCCTACGTGGTGTAGCTGAGCACACCTTTCCAAAAAGCAGAAAGAAGATGTAGAAATGTCTCTATAGTCAGTTCTGGGGAAAAAAAGAATGGATGTCTAGGCATGCTTTTTGATAAAATTATAGCAATAACAAAAACTTGACAATAGTATAACATGAAACATCCAGAGATCCATCTAAATAACCACTGGCTTGAAACAAATCAAGAATGAAATTACAAAATCTTGGGGTTGGGGTTGGGGTTGGGGTTGTGGCTCAGCGGCAGAGAGCTCGCCTCGCACGTGTGCGACCCGGGTTCGATCCTCAGCACCACGTAAACATAAATGCATTGCATTGTGTACAACTAAAGTAAATAAATAAATATTTTTAAAAAAAGAAATTACAAAATATTTTGAAGAAAATGAATGACAAAAGACCTACTGCATAGAAAACCCTGGAAGTACAGTAAATGCTATATATCCCATTAAATATCTAAGCCTAACTGCATGACATATGAAAATATGTGCAAGAATAATTAATAATTACTTCTGTAGTAATTGAACATAAAAACATAAATTGCCTTTTTAAAGTACAGTAAAATAAACCCAAAGTCAACAAAAAGAAAATACGTGGGACATAGATATAATTGACATAGAAACATGAAATGTAGCATGGATCAATAGCACAAGGTTGTTTTTTTTTTTTTTTTTTAATTCTGTAAAATGAAAATATAAACTATTAGCTGTCTTATGAAAAAAAATATAGGGGCTGGGGTAGTGCCTTAGCGGTAGAGCGCTCGCCTAGCACATGCACGACCTGGGTTTGATCCTCAGCACCACATAAAAATAAACACATTGTGTACAACTAAAGCAAATAAATAAATATTTAAATATATATAACACAAACACCCCCCCCCAAGGATGGAGCTACTGCTGTGTACTGTGCCCACTCACCAGGACTGGAGATACTACCCTCCCTCTACACATAATGTGCTCACCCTTGACCCACACTTTGCAGGTGCTCCACGTGTACCCTCACCTTGGACACTGGCACTATGACTAAAGTGAATATACCCATGTGCCAGAATTCTTGCCAAAAGGGATTCCCTTGGCCATAACTTACTTTTTAGGGGGTAACAAAAATCAGGAGGACCTTTCCCAGTGAAAACCACAACAGCAGTTGCCACTGGCATGAATAACCATAAACTTGACCACCTGTGATCCCTGAGTCTTCATTGATGCTTACCTAAGCTGATGGAGCTCCATAAAGATTGCTGCTATATCCTCCAAAACTTTCGCTGCACCCCAGAGTTGGAGCCACTGTATCAACACCTGCTGGCACTCACACCCACCCATACATGCAGCTCTTTCCTCAGCAAAGCCAGTGCATACAGTCTGAAGAGGTGACTTCTTCCTCAATGTACAAACATCAACACAAGACTACAAGAAACGTGAAAGTCAAAGAAACATGACACCACCAAAGAAATAATAATTTTCCAGGAGTGACCCCAATGGAGATCTACAAACTGCCTAAGAATTGAAAACAATTGTTTTAAGGAATCCCAGAGAGGTCCAAGAGAACAAGATAGATAGCTTCGTGAACTGGGGAAACAATTCATGAATAAAGATAATAGCTCAACAAAGAAATAAATCACTTTAAATAGTCAAAATTCTGGAGCTGAATAATACAGAATAAAATGGAAAAAATGTGATAAAGAGCTTCACCAGAAGAATCTATGAATGAAAGATAGGGCGTGTGAATGTATCCAGTCAGAGGATGAAAAAAAGGTGAAAACGAGTGGGAAAAAAAGCTGATGAGATTTATGGAGCACCATTTAGCAAACACATTTTTTCTCCAGAGTTCCAGAAACAGCAGAGAGAGAGAAAGGGGCAGAAACTTTACTTAAAGAAACATTGGCTGAAATAAACATGCACGTTCATGAAATTCAAAGTTCCCCAAAAGGAGCACAAGGACTATACTGAAATGTATTATAATCAAATTATCAAAAAGAAAAGAAAAAAAGAATTTTGAAAGCAGCAAGAGAAAAGTGACTCAACACATATAATAGAACCCTCACACAACTACCAAATTTCTCAGCAGAAACCCTACAAGCTAGTAGAAAGTGGTATGATGTATTCCAAGTACTAAAAGGAAAAAACCACCAACCCCACACAGTAAAATAATTCTTTAAAATTGAGGGGAGAGCAGGGTGCCGTGGCGCACACCTGTAATCCCAGCACTTGGGAGGCTGAGACAGGAGGATCGCGAGTTCAAAGCCAGCCTCAGCAATGGTGAGGCACTTAGCAACTCAGTGAGACCCTGTCTCTAATAAAATTCAAAAAAAGGGCTGGGGATGTGGCCCAGTGGTCGAGTGCCCCTGAGTTCAATCCCTGGCACCAAATAAAATAAAATAAAATTGAGGGGAGAGATGGAAGCTTTCCCAGACAAAAATATCACTAGACCTGCCTTACAAAAAATTCTTAATGAAGTTTTCAAATTAAAATGAAAACATTCTAAGCAGTAACATGAAAGCATAAATATTACAGGTGAAGGTAAATATATAGACCTAGACACATTAACACAGTAAAGTAGATCCATAAATTACTTTCAACATGAATACAAATATTAATAAGTAAAAATTTGTAATAGGATAAAAATATTGCAAATTGTATGAAAGGGGAGGGAAAAGGGTAACATTTTGTGCATGTCTAAGGTTATTTTTTTCAACCTGATTATAACAAAATATCTTAAGAAAGCTGAGTTCATCACAAAGAGAAATCTTTCATACACAAAGAATAAACATCAAAACCAAATCATTACCAAAAAAAAAAAAAATCCCCAAGAATAAAGAGAGGAAGAGAGGGATAAAACAACTACAAGATTAAGAGAAAATCATGAGTGAAATAGCAATACTAAGCCTTCACTTATCAATAATTATCTTAAATGTCAATGGATTAAATTCACCAAAGATAGGCCATATGGCTAAAAAGAAAACAAGAACTAGCAATATGCTGTATATAGTAGACTTAGTATAGAATGAAAACACATAGGCTGAAAGTGAAAGGATGGGAAAAAAAAATAATTCATGGTTTAAAAAAGAAAGCAGAAGTATAATTATAACTTCATAACAAAAAGTATGTTATACTTAGACAATAGACATTAAGTATAAAATTGTCTTAAGAACAAAGATCATTACATAATGAAAAAAGATTCAATTAAACAGGAACATGTAACAATTATGTAATATAACCCAATATCAGAGCACCTGGATATTTAAAACAAATGCCAACAGATCTGAGGGTAGAAATTAATAGCAATACAAAAATAACAGGGCACCTTTGTTGTGTCCTCGCAACTAAACACTTAAGGTCACTCCAGGTGAACTGGGCTGCACAAAATAACCACAAAGAGACAGAAAAATACCTTAATTTTGGGGGTCTTATGACAGCTCCTCTCTGACCTTACGGGTCCCTGGAAAGAGTGAGAACATGCCAGTTTCATTGGGGAGAAGTCATGCAAATGAGGCAAGGGGTCAAGTTCAGGGGGTTGAGGCTAGCTTCAAGATGTCTGCTGTCAGTAGGCTGACATCTAGGAAGGCCACGCCCATCTCATGTGCTAAGTGGGGATCAAGAGCAGAGCAAGAGAAGGGGATACACAAAGGGAGTTTCCATGGGACATTCTATCTGAAACAGGGCAAAGGGGTAGGATTACAAAGGACAGGTGTGGGTAACCCAACTGCTTTGGGTGCTGCCTACTCCTAGGGCCACACCTTTGTTATCTGATCAAAGTGAAAAGCCCAAATCACAAGTCAATGGCATTATCATACCAGACTCTAGTGATCTTTCAGTTCCCGGGACATCAGGAATCAAAGGTGCATGCACCTAGAGTGGCTTCCCATACACCTCGATAACCCACTTACAATAAGGAGTATTTCGTATAGATAATCAGTAAGGAAACATTGGACTTAATCTACACTTCAGACCAAATGGAACTAACAAACAGAACATTTCATCCAACACAGGTACAATACAGTCATCCCCCAGTATCCTCCCTCACGGGATGGTTCCAGGAACCATCAGAAATATCAAAGTCCATGAATGCTTCACTTCCTTATATAAAGTGACATAGTATTTGCTACATGCATTCTCTCCCATCAGTTCAACCATCTGTAGATCATTTAACAATGTGAATAATATGTAAATAGTTTTATCAAACACTGTAGTACTGGCATAAAAAACAAGACACATAGATCAATAGAACACAGAGCCCAGGAATATATTCATACATCTACTATTAATTAATCTCTGACAAAAATGTCAAGAACACAAAATGGGAAAAGGACAGTCTGAGATCCAGATTCCCAGCTGAGATCAACATCTGCTTGGCCTTAGGAGTTCATGTAATCTCCCAAATTCCCAAAGGCCAGATTAGAGTTAAACCCCAACCACCAAGACTCACCATTTAGAACTCTGCAGCAGCCCAACCCTGAGAGTGCATTCACCTGATCTGTTCAGAAAAAAAAACTCCAATTGACAATATTTTCCATTCTGTCCTACCTTATGATAGTTAGAAGGAAAGTTGAAAACTGCTTCAGCCAGCTTCAGCTTTAGGCCACTCCTGCTAGCATCTCACTGAGCAACACAAAAAGAAGGGTTTACAACTCCCAGCCCTGCTTTCTCTAAGCTTTAGGAAAAATAAAAGGACAGTCAGGCATAAGCAGTGATCATTCTTCTTCCTCAACAGTTTGACCACCTCAGTGGAGACAATTCTTACAATATTTAAGAAGACTATATACATCATGACTAAGTTGGTTTTATCCCAGGAATGCAAAGATGATTTAAATCAATAAATGTAATTCATCACATAAATAGAATTAAGGACAAAAATCACTTAGTTATCTCAATACATGCAGAGAAAAAGCCTTCCAACAAAATTCAGCACCCATTTATGATTAAAAAAAAAAACACAGAAGAAACTATGGACAGGAGGAACATACCTCCACATCATAAAGGTTGTACATAACAAGCCTAAAGCCAGCCTCATAGTAAATGGAGAAAAACTGAAAGCATTTCCTTTGAAATCTAGAATAAGACAACGATCACCGCTCTCACCATTCCTATTCCATATAGTACTAGAAATTCTAGCCAAAATAATTAGGCAAGAGAATGAAATAAAAGGGATAATAATAGGAAAGTACAAAGTCAAATTATCACTGTTTGCAGATGATATGATCTTATCCTAACAACATCCAAAATACTCCACCAGAGGACTGCTAGAGTGAATAAGCAAATTTAGCAAAGCACTGATATTTATATCAGCACATTCACAAGAGCCAAACTATGGAACCAGCTTAAGTGTCCATCAATGGATAAATGGATACAGAAAATGTGATATACATACACAATGGAGTTTTATTCTACCATAAAGAAAAACGAAATTATGTCATTTGCAGGAAAGTAGATTGAACTAGAGCCCATCATGTTAAGCAAAATAAGTCAAATCCAGAAGGTCAAGGGCCAGATGTTTTCTCTCATATGTGAAGCTAGGAAAAAGGAAAAGAATGGTGGGGTAGATCTCATAAAAATCAAAGGAGGATCAGGGACCAAGGTATAGGAGGCGGGGAGGGAAGGAGGGAATTCTGGGGGGTGATACTGGCCAAATTATATTGTTACATTGTGTGCACGTCCAAATATGTAACACAAATCCCAATATTATGTACAACTACAGTGTACCAATAAAAAAATGGGCAAAAATTTTTAAAAAGTAGATTTTAGAGATATGACACAAAACTTCAAACCCACCTTCACTCTTCAGACTTAGTATACAGTAAAATATATGTGATCCAAATCCTAAAATTCTCCTCTGAAAAAGAGTCAAACCATTGATAGTAAAATCCTGCACATTCTACAGGGGACATTGTCTATCCAGGAAAGGATCTCCATACATTTTGGGGAATTGTGTGAAGTAAGTCAAATCACAAGGAAGAGACTACCCTCTGTGGACTAATCAAGCCCTGGGACAGAACTTTTTGCAAGTCTTAGAAGAGAGGAAATCCTAGTTAAACCAGCAAAGACTAAGCAAAGCACCAACCCCAGGCAGACTCCCAGCTGGCAGAAATGTGCATAGAGGCTACATGCAGCCCTTCAAAGTGTCCAGAAGGAAAGATAAGTGGGTCCTAGATTTTTCTAGAAAGGTTATAAAGGTCATTCTTCCACAATATATTAGAGCAAGTAGGACTGCTTACTCAGGATATAAGCAGGAAATATGAAACACAGGACTAAATGATAGAGCAGGAAAAAATATTCATATTGGGTTTTGGCTGGGGCTCTGAAACAAAAGAAAGATTAGTAATAGGAAAGTAAATAAATTTATTCAATATAAGTTTTTTGTGACATGGAAGTCTTCCTATTTGACAGGAAGACCTTAAAGAAATAGTTTGAGTAAGATGCTTATATACTAAATTGGACAAAATATAGGAAATTGTGAAAACATGAAGAGACAAAGAGATTGAATCAGGACCATTAATCATGGAAAAGTGATCAGAAAGATAAAGGTTAGTTTAGCAAACTTTGTACAGATTTCTCTTGGCTCTAACACTCTTTGCTGGGGTTTCAGCTCAGTGGTAAAGAGCTTATCTAGCATGTTCAAGGCTTTGGGTTTGATACCTGGCACAGCAAAAATAAAGAGGATGCCTTTCTCTCTCCAGATGCAAGGACTGTATCTCTTATGTGAAAGTTTTATCTCCTGCTTTTAGAAATAAAAGGGAAGATCAGATGCCCTTCTTGAAACTATTGCTTTTCAACTGCCTTTAACTCAGTCTGCCAGATATTAAAACGAAGAACTTCTGTTCACCAAAAGATACCACTAAGGCAAACCTCACGCTGGAAGAAGATTGTAGTATATATAGCCAAGAAAAGATTTTATCATATTTTTCTTATTTTTATTAATTTATTTTTTCATTTTTTTGGTACTGGGGATTGAACTCAGGGGCACTCGACCACTGGGCCACATCCCCAGCCCTTTTTTGTATTTTATTAGAGACAGGGTCTCACTGAGTTACTAAGTGCCTCGCCATTGCTGAGGCTGGCTTTGAACTTGAGATCCTCCTGCCTCAGCCTCCCAAAGTGCTGGGATTACAGGCGTGCGCCACCGCTCCCGGCTTAATTTATTTTTTATTTGGAGACAGGGTCTTTCTTGCTACATTACCAAAGCCGACCTTGACTTGCAGTCCTCCTACGTCAGCCTTGTGACTAGCTAGGATCATAGTCATGCACCACTGGGTCCAGCTACAATATATATTTTAATATCTCTAAAATTAATAACAAAAAAGCCCACCCCCAGAAAAAATGAGCAGAAACTTGAACAGGCCCTTCACAAAAGAAAACATCTAAATATCCATTAATATAAGAAAATGTACTCAATTTTAGTAGTGATCAGGAAAATGTGCGACATCACAAGGGGTAAAGTGAAAATTACCAAATATTCATAGGGATGTGGGAAAAAAAAAAAAGAGAACTCTCAATACACTGATAGAGTATAATTTAGTGCAACTCCTCTGAAAAAGCCTTTAGCAGTATCCACTTAAGTTGAACAAATTTCTTCACCAGGGTCCAGCAATTTTACACCCATATATAAACCCAAAATAAATGCATATTTATTTGCCCCCAAAAGGCACTTACTGAAATGGTCGGATTAGCCGCTTTTATAATGGCCCCAAAGTGAACACTGTGCAAATGCACATTACAGTAGAATTGTATTATAGTCTCACAGCAGAATACTACAGGGCAATAAGAATGGATGAACCATAACATACAACAAGCAATAACAAATCTCACAAACATAATAGCAAATAAAAACATACAATGTGATTCCATTTGGATAAAGTAAAAAATAAGGCTTTAGGCTGGGGTTGTGGCTTAGTGGTAGAGCTCTTGCCTAGCACGTGCCCATTGCCCGTCCCGGGTTCGATCCTCAGCACCACGTAAACATAAATGCATTGCAATGTGTACAACTAAAGCAAATAAATAAATATTTTTAAAAAATAAGGATTTGGGGGAGGAGAGGGGTTTACTGGGGATTGAACCCAGGTGTGCTTTATTTAGCACTGAGCAGCACTTTCAGTTCTTTTTATTTTGCGACAGGGTCTCACTAAGTTGCTGAGGCTGGCCTCCAATTTGCAAGCCTTCTGTCTCAACCTCCCCAGTCACTGTGATTATAGGTGTGCACGACCATGACCGGCAAAACAAGGAAATTCTACGTTAGAAGTTAGGTTAGGCTGGTGGTTCCTCTCAGCAATAAAGCGTCTGGGTAAAAGTACAGGAGAACTCGAATAGCGCGGGCAATACTCCCTACCCCCATCTCAATGTCGACTACCAAGGTGTATTAGGTTTGTAAAAAC
Source organism: Tamias sibiricus (assembly GCA_025594165.1). Taxonomy (NCBI): domain Eukaryota; kingdom Metazoa; phylum Chordata; class Mammalia; order Rodentia; family Sciuridae; genus Tamias; species Tamias sibiricus. Next base: position 73,742,656 of record CM046671.1, read on the forward strand.
ACACCAAGTACAATATGTACAATTTTCTGCAGGATGCATACACTTATGTAAATATTAGAAATGTAAAAACACAAGCGTAGCAATTAAAAAAAAAAACCCTCTGAGGACACCACGTGTTGAAGGAACCACCTTCCACACTTGGACAGCAAGATGCTGAAGACGCTTAGAACTTTCAAAAGAGGAGACAGGTACAATGTGCCTTCCACACAGGGGTGCGGCCCCAACCTCAGCTTCCGGAGGTAGAAAACTCAAGGACTGGCGCCACTCACACGGAGGCAGGTGTCTTGGTACCTGCAAGTCAGCACCGTAGACCCGAGTTTGCAGGTTAGGAGCACCTTCTCCCCGGGAGAGGCCCCGCCCCCAGCTCCCACCCTTCACGCAACCACGCCCACATCGCGGGCCGAAGCGCACGTACTCGTCCCGACTGGGGCAGAGTGGCAGTCGCCGCCACGCCCACACCATCACCCTCCAATCCTGGCCCTGCGCGCCAGCCCACGAAGTCAGCTACCACCGGCCGGCCCCACCCCTGGGACCGGAAGTCTCCGCGCAGACGGCGCGACAGCAGCCAATCCGCAGCCGGAAAGCCCCATGGGGCGGAAGCGGACTGGGCGCTGGGGCCGCCGGGAAGTGTAGTCCTGGGGTCGCGGCGCGGTCGGAACCCGCACCTGCCTGACTGATAAAATGGGTGCGTCCCGCTAAGTTGACTGCCGCCTGTGGGTCCCGTGCGCTCTGCAAAGGTTGACGGTGTGTGTCTGGGGCCGGTGCCAGAGGCTCCAGCCCAGAAACCGTAGGCGCTTCAGAAGCCTGAAGCTGCGGAGGCACTGGGCCGCCCGGAGGCAGCCGGTTTTCCCGAACAGCACGGTCTCGGCAGGGGAGGTCGCCCTCGGTCCAGCACGAGGCCTAGCGGTGGGCTTTCCCATCGAATTTGGAAACTTCATTCAGCGAATATTTGTTTAAGTTTCTAGAGAAACTAGGAAGTCCATTTAAAGGAAAAGAATAAATAACAGCGTTCCTATCACCTCACTGACTTGTAGTGTTAACTGTTAAAAGAGGCTTAACTTTTGAAATGTGTTTTATATCGTACTTTTTTATTTTTTGGTTGTTGATGGACCTTTTATTTTATTTATTTTATTTATTTATATGTGGTCCTGAGAATCGAGCCCAGTGCCGCACATGTGCTAGACAAGCGCTCTACCACTGAGTTATAGCCCCAACCCTATATCGTATATTTTTTTAGTTTCATGCATTCCTGCCCAGACTTTTTAGTCTTTCTATTCCTCTGTATTATTTGCAGTGCACTGATCCTGTCACTATTTCATAGCACCTTACCTAGTGTGCTCCCTTCCTTCTTACACACACACACTTTTATACTTGTACGAACCCTTAACTTGCTTGCAGTTCTCTAGCTCTGGTTAAATACAATTCTGATTAAAGTAAAATCCCTGACTACTCTGCATCTGTACCCTTTCAGTTTAACTGAATTTAGCTAGGAGGAAAAAAAAAAAAAAAAAAAAAAAAAACACTAAACACACTAACAGGTCTGACTTTTAAGAGGCCATCAAGTTTAGTCTTCCTGAAAATTTCTTTGTATGTCACAATAACATTGGCATTTTGGATATGACCAATAATGTTTCCTTGTTGTTAAGTTTACATTATTTTTAGCAGGCATACAAAAGTGATGCTGAATTCTTCTTAGTGTATCCTATCAGGAGGTAGTTACTGTGGATTAGTCCCATCTAGCTCTCCTCAGCTTTGGCCACTTGGTTAAGGTAGTACTTTTTGTGTATCCACTGTGAAATTACTGTCCTATCCTTTGCAATTAAATAACTATTTTTTGGGAGATGCTTTGAGATGATATAAATACCCTGTTGCTTTTCAAATTTTTATTTATTTATTTATTTAGGTACCAGGGATTGAACTCAGGGGCACTCGGCCACTGGGACACATCCCCAGCCTTTTTTTTTTTTGTTTTGTTTTGTTTTTGTTTTTGTTTTTGTTTTTGTTTTTGTTTTTGTGGTTACCGGGGATTGAACTCAGGGGCACTCAACCACTGGGTCACATCCCCAGCCCTTTTTTGTATTTTATTTAGAGACAGGGTCTCACTGAGTTGCTAAGTGCCTCGCCATTGCTGAGGCTGGCTTTGAACTCGCGATCCTCCTGCCTCAGCCTCCCAAGTGCTGGGATTACAGGCATGCGCCACCGCGCCCGGCTACTTTTCAAATTTTTATGCACAGTCTTTAAATTAAGTGTTGGTACTTCAAATCTCTTACCATGCTTGGCAAATGTTGATTTTTCTAATTCCATCATTATGGAATAATTCCATCATTCCTTCATTTATTAATTGGAATTGTACAGAAATGAAGAGTTTTTTTCTCTGCTACTCCATGCTTATTGGTTTACTTCCTTATGTCTCTGTGAACTCTTGGATACTTTATGAAATATATTATAATCCTGTAATTATTGGGGAGGGGTAATCAACTTATTCCAGGGGATCACTTCAAGCTCTTCTGTCCTTTAGCCCAAGTCCCTATCATTCTTTGAGAACAACTTTACTTTTTGACATCAAGAAGTTCTAGGCTTATTTGGTATTTTCCCCATTTCAACCATATAATGAGCTGCTTCTCTGAGGAGTCTTGTTCCCATTAGTGGAATATTATATTCAAAATCCAGGATTTAAAGTAACTTAATGATCTTGGGAGTATCATTGATTTTTTATTATTTTCTGGATAAAGCTAGGAAATAGGTGTGTGCATGTGCATCCACATACATGCATGGATACATTCAGCATCTATGTCCATTCCTATATCTAGTTATCTATGTGTATTAAAGCCCATGTCTTGAAGTTTCCACTGACACTTCCAATTTCAACCCAATACCATACATTTTATTCAACCATTTGCTTTCTCTTTCCCATATTTATAACTTTTTCTATTGACAGATTCCTGGCTTCTGTAATATACACTATATTATTTTATCAATTTTAGAATGCACAGAAAGTAGTTTCAGAATTGCTATTCCATGTAAAGGAAGAACATACTGATAATGTTTAACATTGCTTTTATTTATTTATTTGTTTGTCTGTTTATTTATACTGCAGATTGAACCCAGGGACATTTTACCACTGAGTTACGTTCCCCAGCCCTTTTTATTTTTTTGAACTCCATCCCCAGTCCTATTTACTTATTTATTGAGACAAGGTCTCACCAAGTTACTCAGGGCCTTGCTAAGTTGCTGAGGCTGTTCTTGACTTGCAATCCTCCAGCCTTAACCTCCTGAGTCATTGGGATTACAGATGTGCACCACTGTGCCCAGCTTTACACTGCTTTTAATCACATTAATATAAGTGTTTCCATGTTGACAGCTGCAAATAGAAGTACATTGAGGGGCTGGGATTGTGGCTCAGCGGTGGAGCGCTTGCCTAGCACGTGCGCGGGCCCGGGTTCGATCCTCAGCACCACGTAAAAATAAGGGCATTGTGTACAACTAAAGCAAATAAATAAATAAGTATTTTTAAAAAAGAAGTACATTGATTGTAATTTTGTGCTATCACATGTCATTTTGACACACATCTCATTTTGACCCTACTGGCAAATCATGGCAGAAAGCCTGAAGCCTGTGTCCACACATCCAATTTGAAACTATTATGAGCATTAGGATAGAACCAGCCACAGTGGAATGACATTAACAAGTTGGCAGACTAGGACTCTCTAGGCCCTTGGCTCCATAGAGACATCAAAAATAAAGCAAACCATGGGCTGGGATTGTGGCTCAGTGGTGGAGCGCTTGCCTAGCACGTGCGCGGCCCGGGTTCGATCCTCAGCACCACGTAAACATAAATGCATTGCATTGTGTACAACTAAAGCAAATAAATAAATATTTAAAAAAATAAAGCAAACCATAATGAAAGACTGGCTAAAATAACTGTATAGGAGCTCTGAGAAACAGTTAAAAGGTCCATAACAATCAAATGAATGATTTCAATCAAGAAAAAGCCACATTCAATAAATGTATTTCATCACATCAATAGACTTAAAAGACAAGAATCACATGATTATCTCAATAGATGCAGAAAAAGCATTTGACAAAATACAGCATCCATTCATGCTCAAAACACTAGAAAAACGAGGGTTAGTAGGAACATACCTCAAAATTGTAAAAGCTATATATGTCAAACCCACAGCCAACATAATTCTAAAAGGAGAAAAACTGAAAGCATTCCCTCTAAAAAGTAGAACAAGACAGGAATGCCCTTTTTCACCACTTCTATTCAACATAGTCCTTGAAACTCTAGCTAGAGCAATTTTTAAAAAAATAAAGGGATACAAATAGGAAAAAGAGAACTCAAACTATCCCTATTTGCCAATGACATGATTCTATATTTAGAAGTCCCAAAAAACTCCACCAGAAAACTTTTAGAACTCATAAATTAATTCGGAAAGTAGCTTGATGTAAAATTAACACCTAAATCAATTGCATTCCTATACATCAGTGATGAATCAACTGAAAGAAAAATTAGGAAAACTAGCCCATTCACACTAGCCTCAAAAAAAAAAAATAAAATATTTGGGACTCAATCTAACGAAAGAGGTAAAAGACCTCTACAATGAAAACTACAGAACACTAAGAAAGAAATTGAAGACCTTAGAAGATAGACCAAGCTCCTGTGTTCTTGGATGGGCAAAATTAATATTGTCAAAATGGCCACACTACCAAAAGCACTATACAGATTTAATGCAATTCCTATTAAGGTTCCAATGACCTTCTTCACAGAAATGGGAAAAGCAGTCATGAAATTCATTTGGAAAAATAAGAAGCTAGAGCAATCCTGAGCAAGAAAAGTGAAGCAGGAGGCATCATAATACCAAACCTTAAATTATACTGCGGAGTTACAATAACAAAAACAGCATGGTATTGGCACCAAAATAGACATGAAGACCAATGGTACAGAATAGAAGTAACAGAAAAACACCTATAAATATAGTTATCTCATAGTAGACAAAGGTGCCATAAACATACATTGGAGAAAAGAGGCTCTTCAACAAATGGTGCCGGAAAACTGGAAATCCATATGTAGCAATATGAAATTAGATCCCTGTCTCTCACTCTGGCACAAAACAACTCAAAGTGGATCAAGGACCTAAGCATTAGACCAGAGACCCTGATCCTACTAGCAGAAAAAGTAGGCCCAACTCTATCATGTTGGCTTAGGATCCGACTTCCTCAACAAGCGCAAGAAGTAAAACTGAGAATCAATAAATGGGATGGTATCAAACTAAGAAGCTTCTTCACAGCAAAGGAAACAATAAAGAATATGAAGATGGAGCCTACAGAATAGAAGAAAATCTTTACCACCTGTACCTCAGATAGAGCATTAATCTCCAGGATATATAAAGAACTCAAAAAAAATAACAAAAAAAAATTCTCTAAGGAGAATTACTGATCAATTTTTAAAAGGTTCCTTTTGGTGAGTGTGCATGTTTTCTGTGTGTAAAGCATTTTCAGTTATGGAATATAATATATTTGATTTCACCTCAAAATGGACAGATGTAGGCTGAATATCAGATAAAGTGCGTATAATTTTTATGGCAAGTAAGCATGTAAGTTAGAAATTATTCTTCTCAGTGATAAAGAATCTCAATAGAGCCATACTAAGAAAAGCACACTTTTAGAATCTTGAATGTCATGTAATTAATATTTGATGTAAATTTGTTTAGGTCACTAGTATTGCAAGTTGAGCCCACAATTTTAGTTTATGTTAGTTATGTGATGAGATTGTTTCTATTTAATTCCATACCCAAATAGATTACCATAGTAATTATTTGTCATTTTATTTGACTCTGATATTTGCCTTGTGTGAAGTTCTTTCAAATTGACACAAGCGGTATTTTTTAATGTATCTACATCACTTTTTGTCATTTAATCTATGATTTAGCTCAATCTTACTATATTTCTCACTGCTTTTTAATACTCCATGGTATATATCCACCATGACAGTTTTCACTGTCCACCAATGGTGAGAGAAAACTGACTCCCGCTCTGATTGAGAACTTCAAATGATTAGTGTTCAAGTTTCCCAACTCGTTCATCTGCTGGAATAAATCTACTATCAAAGCTCCCTATCAAATTTTTCAGTTCTGTCATTGCAATCTTCAGTTCCAGAATTTCAGTTTAGTTCTTTTCTGATTTGTATCTCTTTGTTGAACTTCTAATATTGTTCAAGTATTGTTTGCCTCATATTGTTTAGTTAATACCTGTGTTCTTCTGCAACTCCCTGAGTTTTAAGATGATGATTTTGAATTCTTTGTCAGACAATTCATATATCTCCATTTCTTTGTAGTCAGTCATTGGGACTTTTATAAAATTTTTTTTAGTTGCAGATGGACAGAACATGTTTATTTATTTTTATGTGGTGCTGAGGATCAAACTCAGTGCCTTACACTTGCAAGGCAAGCTCTCCATCACTGAGCTACAGCCCCAGCCCAGCCATTGGGACTTTGTTTTCTTCTTTTGGTGGTGTGATGGTTCCTTGGTTTATCATATTCCTTGAAGGCTTACATTGATATTCACATTAGAATAGGCAGTCACATCTTCCAGTCTTTACTGATTGACTTCAGGATAAGAAAATCTTCACCAATCAACTGGAGACTTGGTAGATCACTCAGACCTTTGCTATAGATATACCTGTTTTACTCTTCTCATTCCCTCCTTGGTGAGAAGTCTTAGAATTGGGTGCTGTCTCTCAATCCCACAAAGTTAGGCCAGGTATTTAGAGCTTCCGTTTTACTTCCCCTAGGACAGTGTTCTGAAGTTTTCAAGGTTGTCTGTTTTTTTCCCAGCAGAATTGAGCCAACTACTAATATCCATATAATATCTGCAGGAGAGTGTGGGGCGACATTCAGAGGGGAGTATAATACCATATATGGGAAATGGTGCTGCCTGAACAACAGGACCAATCCACGGACTGAAACCTCCAAAACTATAAGCCAAAATAAGCATTTTCTCTTTAAAGTTTATTATCTTGGGTACTTTGTTACAGTAATAGGAAGCTAATACAGAAAATTGGTGCAGAGAGTGGCATTGTTGCTGTGAGTATATCTGAAATGATGTGGAGAAGCCTTTGAATTTGGTGTACAGGGGAAATTTGAAAAAGTGTTGAAAAGCAGACTAGAGAAAGTATAATATGCTGTGTGTGGAGCTTAATGGGTGATTCTGGTGAGAGTTTGGAAGAACTAACAGGTATGTAGACATTAAAGGATATACTGATGGAGTTTCAGATGGGAAGGAGGATTCTCCTGGAAATTGGAGTACAGGGTACCCTTGTTACACCGTGGCAAAGAATTTGAATGCCCTTTGTCCCTGCTCTGAGGCTTGAGGGAGGCTAAGAATAAAGGTGCTGGACTAGTTGACCTGGTGAGGGAATTTCAAGGCAGCAAAGCACTCACACAGAATCACGGTGTTACTGTCTGCCTTTAGCCATGTTTACAAGGAGAATTTTGAGGAAAACAAAGCAAAATGGAAATCATGGCCAGAAATGGAGCCTGCTTACAGTTTTTTGACAAAGGATGGTGTGGTTAATAATGCAAGTCTTTTGCACGAGGACAAACAAAGGATACCTTGTGGGTATCTCAGGAATTAGCAGGGCCACATAGCCACCACAGGTTCAGGGATGTAGAAATGCACATTTGTTTCAAAGACTTTCATGGGAAGTATCTTTTGAAAAGAGAGCACTGGTAGCCACTCTGGAAAGGCACTCAGGAGCCACTGCATCTGAGGTTCAAGCAGGTCCAGGTGCAGCTTTTGCCAGCAGCTGACATTGGTATCACCCACATGATTCTGGTTTTGCAGATAGTGGGATGCAAGTTACAGGGTCATGGAGGTTTCCACTGATATCTCAAAGGAGAGCCTGGAAGGCCAGGCAGTATGTTGCAGGAATGGGGTCCCTGAAAGCAACTCCTAACAGGGTGATGTGTGGAGCCCTGAGAGGGAAGTCAGAGCTGTAATGTAGACCCCAGGAAGGAAGAGATGCCAGGAACATGGAACACCCTCCAAAGGATGCTGCAGGCAGCATGCAAAACCTACCCATTTGAATTTCTTCTTTTTTTTAAATATGTCCTTTCTATGTGTTCCAGGATCCTAACCAGGATATCATGTTATGTTTAGTCATCTGGTTTTCTTAAGCTTCTCTTGGCTGTGACAGTTTCCCGTGCTTGTTTTTGATAACTCTGACAGTGTTAAGGAATACTGGTGAAATATTTTGTAGACTGTTTCTGAATTTGAATTTGTCTGATTTTTTTTTCTCATAATTAAACGGAAGTTATGTGTTCTGTGGAAGTGGATCATAAAGTGCTACTCTCACCACATTTTACCAGGAATACATATTATCAACACAATTAATCATTGTTAATGGCAACCCTGATCACTTTGTTGGGTCAAGTAATTTTTTAAAAATATTTATTTATTTGCTTTAGTTGTACACAATGCAATGCATTTATGTTTACGTGGTGCTGAGGATTGAACCCAGGTCATGCACGTGCTAGCCGAACGCACTAACTCTGAGCCACAACCCCAGCCCGGGTCAAGTAATTTTTAAACACCATGTTGTGTTATATATCCTCTGTTTAGAGCCAAAGAGAACCCTAAATCAATATTGAACTATTGCTTCTAGGTTTCTTTTTTTGTTAACTATTTGCTATGTATTCTAGATGGAAGAAATAAGTAAATATAGTATGGATAATGGAAGACATACCCTCACTGGAAAGAGAAGGGTGTTACTAATTTGTAAAGGGAGGCTAGCATGAACCTTGTCATTTTGAATATGAATTGGGGCTATCAAAATGAACTCATGGTTTTAAGGAGATACTGAAATATATCATGTGTACATGATTGTGTATGATTGTGTGAATGTATTTACATTCATTTACATGAATGTATGTATATCCACTTATTTCTTAGCTCTTTGTATTGACAGGGACTAGAAACTACACCATCCCAATAGCAGGGTACACCTAGCATCCAGATCTTGATTTCTTTTTTTTTTTTTTTTAATATATTTATTTGCTTTAGTTGTATACAATGCGTTTATTTTTACGTGGATGCTGAGGATCAAACCCGGGCCGTGCACGAGCTAGGCGAGCGCTCTACCGCTTGAGCCACAACCCCAGCCCCCCCAGATCTTTATTTCTAATGTTTTCTCCTCTAAAAGGAACCAAGAGTTCTTTATGAAATTGCTAACTTCAGAACTAGGAGAAAAAAAAAATCTGTACTCAAATACTGGGAACACATTAAAAGCACACAAGAGCTAGGTTAAAGGGACTCCTATTCGAATTTACCTATACTTGCTTATTCTCAGTATTGCTATTAATACTTTCATTTTCATCTTATTTCATATGCCAGATTTTCCAATATTATGCTAAATAGTTCAGTGGAAAACTGTTAACGAACAAGTTTGATTCAAATCTTTACTTTTATCTAAAATATTTGCTATTGCCCTGAGAAGATTACATTTGGTTTTCTACCATGCCTGTTTTATTTGGAATGAATATTAAGCCGGGCGCGGTGGCGCACGCCTGTAATCCCAGCACTTTGGGAGGCTGAGGCAGGAGGATCGCGAGTTCAAAGCCAGCCTCGGCAATGGCAAGGCACTTAGCAACTCAGTGAGACCCTGTCTCTAATAAAATACAAAAAAGGGCTGGGGATGTGGCCCAGTGGTCGAGTGCCCCTGAGTTCAATCCCCGGTACCAAAAAAAAAAAAAAAAAAAAAAAAAAAAAAGGAATGAATATTAAATTAATCAAATACCTCTCAGTAAGTATTGATATAAAATATCTCTTTTGGCTTTTTTTGAGGTGGGTACTGAAGGTTGAACTCAGGGGCACTCAACCACTGAGCCACCCCAGCCCCTTTTTTGTAATTTTATTTAGAGACAGGTCTTACTGAGTTGCTTAGCCCCTCACTTTTGCTGAGGCTGCTTTTGAACTTGTGATCCTCCTGCTTCAGCCTCCCCAACTGCTGGGATTACAGGTGTGTGCCACCACACCCACCAAAATATATTTCTCCTTAAAGAAATGAATCATTCTACTTTCTTGGCATTATATCATTCTTAAATTTAAAAATAAAATCATGACTAATTTTCATTTTTCTAATATTTTATAGTTGTGGATGGACACGATACTTCATTTATTTTTATGTGTTGCTGAGGTTCAAACCCAGTGCCTCACATGTACTTTCCCACCAAGCTACAACCCCAGCCCTAATTTTTTTTTTTTTTTTTTTTTTGTACCAGGGATTGAACTCAGGGGCACTCAACCACTGGGCCACATCCCCAGCCCTTTTTTATATTTTATTTACAGACAGGTTCTCACTGAGTTGCTAAGTGCCTCACCATTGCTGAGGCTGGCTTTGAACTCACGATCCTCCTGCTTCAGCCTCCCAAGTACTGAGATTACTGAGCACCACCATGCCAGGCTTTCCTAATTTTTATTTACATACTGAAAAATTCTACTTGCTAAAATTTTATTTAGGATTTCTGCATCTGTGATCACAAGCAGTGAGTCAGTACTTCCTTATTTTTGCACAGTAGTTCCTGTGACGTCTTATGAGCAATGGCATGTTGTAAAGCTGCAATGAAGCAATAAGGGGAGACAATGAAACACACTGGGAAACATCTCTCTCCATTGGTTGGAATAATGTGAAATCAATACAGTTATCTTTAAACATCAACTCAATTCAGATGTGGACCCATCTTTTCCTGTTCAGTTTTTAAAATCAACTTTATTGGGATATAATTTACATTTAGGCCACTTAGTGTTCAACTCACTGCATTCTGACAGCTGTGTACTCAAAACCATCAACACAAAATACACCACATTTTGATCATCAGAAGAAGAGTCCCTGTGCCCATTTGCTGGCTGTCCTTCCTTTCCTGAGCCCCAAGCAACTACCAATCTTATTTTTTATTATTTTGCATTTCTAAAATTTCATATAAATGCAATCATACAATAATACTCTTATGTTTTTCCTTAATCAAAATAACTTTAGTCTATCCACATTGTTACATTTATCAGTAATCCATTCCTCTTTATTGCCTTGAAGTATAGTTTTACATTTATGAATATTCCACACTACCTGTTCCCTTGATATACATGTAAATTGTTTCCACTTTTAGTCCATCATGAATAAAGTTATCAGCACTCATGTTTAAGTATTTGTATGGGCATAAGTTTTCATTTCTCTTGTGTTAAATTCTGAAGTAGAATCTCTGGGGTTTGTGGTAGCTGCATATCTGGAAATTTTAAGAACATGACAAACCATTTTCAAGTATTTGTGCCATTCACATCTGCCATATTCTCAATATTTTCCAATGTTTGGCAGTGCCAATCATTTTAATGGGTGTGTAAAGGTGTCTCATTGTGGTAATAATTTGTGTTTCTCCTATGGCTGATGTTGAAATTCTTTCTTGGACATTTCATAAATTATTTTATGAATTATCTCTGTTCAGGTATATTGCTATTTTTATTGGGCTGTTGTATAATGGGTTTAAGTTTTTATGATTTTCAGGAGACATGTCTTTTGTCAGGTATCTATTGCAAACATTTCTTCCCATTCTGTGTCTCTCCTTTTCATTTTCTTAATGGCATTTAAAAGGGCAAGAGCTTTTAGATTTGAAAAGTTCAATTTATCCTTTTATAATTCATTATTTATGTGTCTTAAGAAATCTCTTCCTATGTCCCTGGTACAGTTTAAATGGTAGTTCTGGAATATTTTGAAGTTATTTTATTGAATTTTTTCAGTTTTTTATTTCTTCAACTTTAATAAATTATTGTCTTGCTAGAAATCTTCATTTATTCTAGGCAAAATTCTCTTCTGATTCTATTGTTTCAATGACTGATTCCTTTTACTCGTTACAGATCATCAAATAATTTTGCTGTTTATCGTATTCAAGTTTTTGTGAAGAATCTAGTTTAAATAAATGCTTTTAAAAAATATTTTATAATAAGAGCCGGGCGCGGTGGCGCACGCCTGTAATCCCAGCACTTTGGGAGGCTGAGGCAGGAGGATCGCGAGTTCAAAGCCAGCCTCAGCAATGGCGAGGCACTTAGCAACTCAGTGAGACCCTGTCTCTAAATAAAATACAAAAAAGGGCTGGGGATGTGGCCCAGTGGTCGAGTGCCCCTGAGTTCAATCCCCGGTACTACAAAAAAAAAAAAAAAAAAAAAAATTTATAATAGGGTTGGGGTTGTGGCTCAGTGGTAGAGTGCTCGCCTAGCATGTGTGCGACCCAGGTTCGATCCTCAGCACCACATAAAAATGAAGGCATTGTGTACAACTAAAAATAAATAAATATTTTAAAAAATATTTTATAATAGGGGAAAATGAACTACTTTATATATTTGATGTCTGAATAAATCTAAGTATGCTTTGAGTATAAGATAAACCTAAAATACAATGATTTATGCAAAATATATTTATTTTTATAACATAACTAAAGTCTGGACTGGAGGCCAGTTGCTGCTAGTGTTGAATAGATAATACATGAACCAGTGTCTCTGTGATTCTTTTGGTCTTTACCCAGTGGTTGAAAGAAGGTAGCCAATGCACCAGAACCACATAAAACTCAGGAAGAATAATAGAACTGATGGCAGCAGTTACATTTGTCCCTTTTCTTGGAAAGCAAAGGTTTTCCCAGGACACATCTGCTAGTGATTTGCTTCTCTTGGCCTGAGGCAGGTCACTTAGCTACTCCCAGCTTCAAAGATGATCAAAAAGTCAGAGAGAGACAGGAGCACTAAAATTCCATGTTGGTTCAGCAAACAGTGTCTAACACCTTGGAAGTGTCCATTCATGTCCAAGAAAAGAAAGGAACCATTTTTCCAAAAGATATAAAAGATACACAAATTATACAAAACACTTTATAATTTGGCTTAAATTAGTAATCAAACGAATTCTATTTCTCCTGTTTTTTGCTTCTAAAGGAAGACTTTGCTTCTGTAAGAACTCCTTGACTTTCCCCTGGAGGATTTCCACTGTTGTCTACTCACCAAGCTGCTCTCTAGCATGAGGACTCTCATATGTAAGGAAGGGTGATTTGTGAATGCAGTCCTATTCACAGTCAGTACAGACAACCACTCTCCCCTGTGAATTAGCCCATTTATAATTAAGTGTTGGCTGGAGTGCACATCCTTTACACTTACTGAGTTCACAGTATGAGGTTCCCTTCTGAAACATTAAAATGCTTTTTTTTTTTTTTTTGGTACTGGGGATTGAACTCAGGGGCACTCGACCACTGGGCCACATCCCCAGCCCTTTTTTGTATTTTATTAGAGACAGGGTCTCACTGAGTTGCTAAACGCCTCGCCATTGCTGAGGCTGGCTTTGAACTCGAGATCCTCCTGCCTTGGCCTCCCAAGTGCTGGGTTTATAGGTGTGCACCACCACACCCAGCAAAATTCATTTTTATTAAAAACTTTAAATTGCAAAACTGTTTTAAAAATAGTGTTGCCATTACTACAGACAACCCTCTTTGGGCCAGGGTTGTGGCTCAGTGGTAGAGCGCTTGCCTAGCATGCGTGAAGCACTGGGTTTGATCCCCGGCACCACATTAAATAAATAAATAAATAAATAAGCAGACAACCCTCTTCCTTGGAAGGATCTGGTGTGAAGAGGCATGGCTAACCACACAACTTCCCCAGGGGAGACTGTGTACCTGCAGCCTGCACTCATCTCAAGAGTTCTGCTTCAGAGTCAGATCTCCCGTCCACTCAGGGGTTCCCATCATTCTCTCAACTCCCAAGTGACCCTGGAGATGCAAGTAGCCCCACAAAAGAAAGCCTTCCTTTCTCCTAGAGACTTACTACTGTGTTGACGAAAGGCAAAGTAGCTTTTTTTTTTTTTTTTGTCCTTCCCACCTACTAAGTTGGGGTGTAGAATTTTATTTTTAAAAATATGCATAAAAAGGTTGAGAATCACAGTCTCAGTAATCCTATTTAATTAATTCTTTAAATTCTTATTTTAAAATCTCAGAGCTCTTAGGCCAGTCTTCATTAACCCCATTTTCAATTAATGATACAAAGGAAAATTCACAGTATTAAAGAAGACATCTGGGAAGTTTCAGTTAATCTTCTTCTGTTGAAGTCTGGAAGCTACCATAATAAAATTGACACCACCACAGGTAATATTCTCTTCTATGTCACAACTTTAAAAAAAAGTCCTTAACAAGAAAAAAGGAATATTGTAAACTAGAATATTTTTTTCTTTTTTTTTTTGGTACTGGGGATTGAACTCAAGAGCGCTTGACCACTGAGCCACATCCCCAGCCCTTTTTTTGTATTTTATTAGAGACAGGATCTCACTGAGTTGCTAAGTGCCTCACCATTGCTGAGGCTGGCTTTGAACTGGAGATCTTCCTGCCTCAGCCTCCCAAGTGCTGGGATTACAGGCATGTGCCACCGCACCCAACTATTTTCATTTTTAAGTCAGTAATTTTGGTAATTTAAAAATATACTTAGCCAGGCATGATAGCTAAGAGACCCTGTCTCAAGAAATAAAAAGAGGGTTCAGATGTAGTTCAGTGGTAAAGTACCCCTGGTTTCAATCCCTTGTAGAAAAAAGGATTTATTATTATTATTTTATTTATCTATTTAATGACTCCAAACTCCTTAGATAGAAGAAGTCATCTCAATTGATAATTTTCTGCCATTGGCAGAGTAAGTGGTACATACCACCACTCCCCCTGCCTTTTTTTTTTGTACCAGGGATTGAACTCAGGGGCACTTAACCACTGAGCCACATTCCCCCCCTATTTTGTATTTTATTTAGAGACAGAGTCTCACTGAGTTGCTTAGTGCTTCACCATTGCTGAGGCTGGCTTTGAACTCATGATCCTCCTGCTTCAGCCTCCCAAGCTGCTGGGATTACCAGTGTTTGCCACCGAGCCCAGCCCACTACTCCCTTTTGAGAACTAAAAATACATGGGAGAAAATATTAAACATATTTAATTTCTGAAGGCATAGTAGAGTATAAAAACAGTGAGAAATTGTGAAAATAAAGTTAGAGATAAGACATACTCTCTGGAATTTGGGGTTGTTTATTATGGAAAGGTGTTAGCCAATTCTTAGAGTAAATACTGGGCAAGAGACACTGGAGAGACTTTTGACAAATTCATGGGAACAAGAGACAAATACTAGAATTCAGATCCTTCCAAGGAAGGGGGTCCTAATGAAGCTCCCATAGTTCTAAATCCTAAAAGTATACCCTAGAAATAAGGCAAAAACAAACAAACAAACAAAAAAAAAAAAAAACAAAACAGACAGACAAACTGTTACAGAGACTAAGGCCAGTTTCAAATTATCTGAACACATGATTGGATGAAGGCAGGCAGCAATTGCTAACATGCTTAGCTTAGTCACCCTGCTAGAAGCAAAAGACAGATTCTTTCTGGAAAAAGATATCACCCAGACCATCTTATATCTACAGTTTTAGTATATAGAGTCTGACAATTGATTTTTAAAATCCCCAGATGGCTAGGCTTGATGGCACACACGTGTAATCCCAGTGACTCGGGAGGCCGAGGCAGGAGGATCACAAGTTTGAGGCCAGCGTCAGCAACTTAGTGAGGCTCTAATTGAGACCCTGTCTCACAATAAAAAGGGCTGGGGATGTGGCTTAGTGGCTAAGTGCCCCTGGGAGTTCAATCTCCAGTAGCCAAAAAATAAAAAATAAAAATAAAATCACCAGATATATGAGAGGACATCACCAAAACCCAGGAAAAACAACTAACAAAAACAGGTCAATAGGGGATTTAGAAGCAAAGAAATAAAGCAGATGCATAATTTGAGTTGATAACAGCCAGGAATTCCCAAAGTGCACATACATATGCACGCACATACTAGCATGCAGGCGTGAGCACGCACACACATACACACACCCTATTTACCCACATATTTTAAAAATCACTTCAAAAACCAAGCAGGATAAATATATAGAAGATTATATCTAGACATATTGTACAACTGTTAAAAATAAAACCCAAAGATAAAATTTAAAGGAGACAAAGAAAGAAGGACAGAGTACTTCAAAAGTAATTAAATTGGCAGCTTACTTTTCAATGGAAAACAGAACATAATTAAGTATTTCAAAATATGAATAGAAAGCAAGAGCCAACTTAGAAGTCTATCTTCCCTAGAAGTTCTTCAGAAATAAAGACAAGGGCTGGGAATACAGCTCAGTACTTAGCATACACAAGGCCCTAGGTTCAATCCCCAGCACCAAATAAATTTTTTAAAAAGGCAAAATAATGACATTTGCAACAAACAAAAATAGAATGTGTTATCATAAAATTCACACTAAAAGAAATACTAAAAGGTGTTCAAAAGCAAGGGGAAAAAAAAACTGACTCCGGGGGGAGAGGTAAAAGAATAAAAAGAAAAAAGTAATGAAAAGGGTAAATATGTGGGTTAATTTAAATGCACATGGGTTCTGAAACAACAATGGCTATGGCAAGTACACACAGACTTCAAATGCACCACATGGAATGTAAGTGAAGAAGGGAACACCAGGAGTTCATGTTCTAACTCCTCCCCTTGACCAGAGTGGTAGGTGTACTCATTTACTCTGGCCTTTAATACAGGAGTTATTACATTGTATTGATATCTTGCATAGATCATTTTAAATAAAAAAGCATCATTAGAGATAAAAGGGGCATTTCTTTTTTTAATATTTATTTATTTGTTTTAGTTGTACACAATGCCTTTATTTATTTTTTTTTAATATTTATTTATTTCCTTTAGTTGTACACAATGCGTTTATTTGTACGCGGTGCTGAGGATCGAACCCAGGCCGCACACGCGCTAGGCGAGCGCTCTACTGCTGAGCCACATCCCCAACCCAATGCCTTTATTTTTACATGGTGCTGAGGAGCGAACCCAGGTCGTGCATGTGCTAGGTGAGCGCTCTACCACTGACCCACAACCCCAGCCCCAAAAGGGACATTTCTTAATGTCAAAGTTTCAATTAAGCCGGGCGCAGTGGTGCACGCCTGTAATCCCAGCACTTTGGGAGGCTGAGGCAGGAGGATCGTGAGTTCAAAGCCAGCCTCAGCAATGGCGAGGCACTTAGCAACTCAGTGAGACCCTGTCCCTAAATAAAATACAAAAAAAGGGCTGGGGATGTGGCCCAGTGGTCGAGTGCCCCTGAGTTCAATCCCTGGTACCAAAAAAAAAAAAAAAAAAAAAAAAAAAAAAAAAAAAAGTTTCAATTAACCAAGAAAACCATAACAATTCTAAATTTCAATGCATGTAAAAAAATCTCAAAATATAAACCAAAAATCAGTAGCTCTAAAGGAGAGACAAATTCATAATTATTCTGGAAGATCATGACACACTTCTTTCAGTGTCTGATAAAATAAGATTAATTTGTAGAGAATGGGAAAGAATAGGAGAGGTACTTTTCCAAATGTTCAACTATACTTTATCTCCTAAGAAAACAAACTACAATTATGTCTCATGGTAATCTAGCACATAATAAATATGTAGAGAATACACTATCAAAATCGGAGGGGAGAATTCTAGGTTTTAAAACCCATTTTTTTTTTTAAATTTGTCCCTTTTTCAAACAGGAATCAGTAAGAAAGTGCAGTTTTCTATGAACAAAGTTGAGGCTCCAAAGTGCTGTTATCTAGGTCTGGGTCCCTGTGCTGTTCCAGGACCCTGGCCCAGCTGTGAAATAGTTACAGGACTGCTGCTTACTTCACCGAGTGCTTCAGGGACACAGGCTGGGAGCACATTTTAGGCCTCCTGGAAGCTACTGACAAGGCACACAGAATAACTGCTATAAACGACAAATAGTAGCGAATTCCAAAAGGGGGGTGAGAGTTGAGTCCTTTCTTTGTGTGTGTCTTCAGTATCAATTTTCACAAAAGCTTCTAATTTCTTTTCATTGCAGACCTGAATTGATTAACTTCCATCTTGATTTCAGTGTCCTTTGGGGACTAAGACAATGAAAATTTTTCTCAACCACTCCACTCCTTATGAAATATTTTTTGGACAATATTGAAGAGTTTTGCTACCTAGGGCATGAGAGATTCAACAGCCCCAAATTTATACAGCTGCTTACCAAAAAAAGTGAAATAAGAAGGATTATAAGTCATCTTTTATTTTTATTTTTCTTTTTTTTTTTGTGGACACAGGGTCTTGCTATGTTGCCCAGGCTGGACCTGAACTCCTGGGCTCAAGTGATCCTCCCACCTGATCCTTCTTCTTCAGCCTCCCAAGTAGCTGGGATTAGAGGCATGTACCATGGTGTCTGGCTTTTGCATCTTCACTATGATTTGCAGGGGGCTGACAATCTGTCAAGTAACCAAGCCTGGCCATGGTACACTGTGTAAACACTTCCTCCAAAGCATCTTCCTGGATGTGTTGTGGATATCAACTATGTGACGCAGATACCCATAATTCTTACTAGACAGAAGGCAGTGGGTGGGTCTTGGTTATCTCCTGCTTCTTAGTCAAGCTGTACCCCCACACCATGATTATGGCACTGAGCACTCCACTACCCCAGCGTTAGACTTCTGAGGTACACTGTGTTGACTTGTGAGCTGTGCCTTCCAGTGTAAGGCTTTCCCAAATTCACTGCGTTTATAGGGTTTCTGTTTACTATGAATCTTCTGGTGTTTAAGAAGATTCGATCTTATGGTGAAGGCCTTTCCACATTCAGCACATATGTATGGTTTTTCTCCTGTATGGATTCGATGGTGCTCATGGAGCTGTGACTTCTTAATGAAAGACTTCCCACAGTCGCTGCACCCATAGGGCTTCTCTCCTGTGTGAATTCTCCTGTGTCTATTTAAGTGTGACTTTTGGATGAAGGACTTCCCACATTCGGTACAAACATAGGGTTTCTCTCCCGTGTGAATTCTCTGGTGCATAATTAGTGTTGACTTTCTGGCAAAGGCCTTCCCACACTCGCTGCACTCATAATGTCTTTCTCCAGTGTGGGACTGCTGATGTATGTGGAGGCCTGACTTCCGAGTGAAGGCTTTCCCACAGTCACTACATTTATAGGGTTTCTCTCCAGTGTGGATTTTCTGGTGTGTGAAGAGATTTGACCTGTCAGTGAAGGCCTTGCCACATTCGGCACAGCTGTAGGGCTTCTCTCCCGTGTGAATCTGCTGATGCACGTGGAGCTGTGACTTCTTAGTGAAGGATTTCCCACAATCGCTGCATTCGTAGGGTTTCTCTCCAGTGTGAATTCTCTCGTGTGTGATAAAATGGGACTTGTGGAAGAAGGCCTTCCCACACTCGTTGCACACATAGGGCTTTTCTCCTCTGTGAATCCTCTGGTGCATACTTAGTGTGGACTTCTGAATGAAGGCTTTCCCACACTCACGACACTGGTAATGTCTCTCGCCGGTGTGGCATTTCTGATGAATCCTGAGCCGTGACTTCCAGGTGAATGATTTTCCACAGTCATTGCATTTATAGGGTTTTTCTCCAGTGTGAATTTTTTGGTGTTTAATGAGATTTGACCTGTCAGTAAAGGCCTTCCCACATTCAGTACATATGTAGGGTCTCTCCCCAGTATGAATTTTCTGGTGTATAATGAGGTTTGTCTTGTGAGTGAAGACCTTCCCACACTCTGAACAGATAAAAGGATTCTCTCCTGTGTGAATTCGCTGGTGCACGTGGAGCTGTGATTTTTTTATAAAAGATTTCCCACAGTTGCTGCACTCAAAGGGCTTCTCTCCAGTATGAATTCTTTCGTGTGTGATAAAATGGGATTTCCGGATAAAGGCCTTCCCACACTCAGCACACACATAGGGTTTTTCTCCTGTGTGAATTTTCTGATGCATACTTAGTGTGGATTTCCTTGTGAAGGCTTTTCCACAGTCAGTACATTCAAAGTGTTTCCCTCCAGGATGATTTTTTTTAATTATGCTGAGGTCTGAATTTTGTGAGAAGCTTTTTACACATTCACTGTATTCATAGGGTTTTTCTCCAGGATGGTCTCTCTGGCATCTGAACTGATCAGACTTCTGGATAAAAGCTCTTCCGTATTCACTGCATTTACAGTAATTTTCCTCATTACGAGTTTTCTGATGAGTTGACTTAAGGGGAAAATTCTTCCCAAATTCCGTACACCTACAGGGCTCCCCTCCTGCAGACACTCTCCGAGGAACAGCAAGCTGGGGTTTCTGGGTAGAGTCTGTCTCACATTTACTGCACTCATGCTTTTTTTCTTTAGCATAAATGCTCTGATGGGCAAAGAGGTGGGACTTCTCAGTGAAAACTTTCACATAGTCAGAAAACAAAGGGAGGTTCTCCACAGCATGACTTTTTGGATGTGGAGTGAGAACTTGCTTATGACCCCCAAGTTCCCTACACTGCCTACCTCCACAAGCATTCACTTCTGCTTGAGAATCCATATGAGTGAAAGCAGCCTCATGGCTGATGACCTCATCCTGACTTTCTGTTGCCTTGCTTCTATTATGATCATATGAGCTTGCAACGAGCTTCAGGTTCTTTCCAAAGGCGTTACCACGATGGAATTCTTTTTGTGAAGGAACCAGATGTGTGTCTATGTGCACAATTTTCCCAGCGCCCTGGTATTTCAGGCTCCGCTCATCAGTTAGTGATATCCAGTCACTGAAGACAACGTGAGGTAAAGGCGTGGTCTGGTTTCCTTCACATCTCCCCCTCTGCTTGTCATCTTTGCACAATTCTTCTAAAATGGAATAGGGGTCATCTCCTATGAAAAGATCAATTCTCTCACACTGGAAAGAAACTTCTTCAGATAGTCTCTGTTGTGAAGTCTCAAAACCAACATCCCCATCTGAAAAGAAAGAAAAGATTAAACTGACACAGAGAACAACTAATGGAAGACAGAAGGACTGATACCTTGAGTTAATTCAGGATGAACACAGAGAAAGAGGACATGCACTCTATAAACATAAAAATATACATGAGTATGTAAAATACATATAGATATAGTACTCTCGATGTAATATATATACAATAATATATAGTAATAAAATTAACACATTACATTTTCCTTAGGATAAACAATAGCATTTGGAGGTACTGTTCTAAGTTCTATATAAACTTTATTATAACCCTTTGATGACCCTTTGGTATTGTTATCCCCATTTTATAGACGAGGAAAGTGAGCCACGGAAAAGTTTAACAACTGCCCAAATCAAATGATTAGTAATTGGGGAGGAAGAGGTTCAAATCAAGCAAATGTAAAGTGAGGAAGGTGCCAGAAAACCAAGATGCAAACCCTGGAGCTTAAAAGAACATTTTTGGTTTTGTTTTCTTTTTCTTTTTTAAAATATTTATTTATTTGCTTTAGTTGTACACAATGCAATGCATTTATGTTTACGTGGTGCTGAGGATCGAACCCGGGCGGCACACGTGCTAGGCGAGCGCTCTGCCACTGAGCCACAACCCCAGCCCCTTGTTTTCTTTTTGATGCTGGGGATAGAACCTAGGACCTTGCACACGCTGAGATCATGAAGGGTACTCTGCTCCAAAAGCTAATCTCTAATCTAACCACAACTCTGGGGAGGCTCTTTTTCATTTAACTTAAAAGTGAACAAATGAATATTCTCAGTCACTCATATTTATACTTAAATGTACATAGATGTGTACATGAACATATACATACTGCACAAAGGCTGAAACTATATTTATAAAGATTTCACACCATTACCTTCTCTAATTACTATCTCTGGCCCTATGAATTGGTTCCAGAATAAAAAGTTTTAAATCCTTCTGAAATAGAGCAAAACAACCTTTTTTGCCCATAGATTAAATTCAAGAATTTAATTTTACTAAGTATATATAAAATATATATATATATATATTTTTAGTTGCAGTTGGACCTGATACCTTTATTTTACTTATTTATTTTTATGTGGTGCTGAGGATCAAACCCAGCAGGCAATTGCTTTAATATGTGTGCTATCTATCCTAGAACTTGTGCTCACCTGGGAAGGATAAAATGAGTTCAGGAAATGGGGATTAAGAGGAATAAGTAAGAGGGGGCCTTTAAACACACTAATGATGATACTGACCACAAACTAAGGCTATAATTAATTCAATCTCCTGAATGTGAGGTAAAACCTTCTTGTAAAATATCCAAATTAGAAAGATGGAGTCAGTGTTGTGTTGCACTAGCCAGGTAGGAAGGAAATGACCAAGATGCCCTCGAAGTGAACGGTGAAGAAGCGCACAGATTATAAAATAACCATCTAGGTGACAATGCTGAGACGAAAAGGAAGAAAGAAAAGGAAAAGAAGCCAGGCAACAGGAGTGTGACCCATGGTGATTTTTTAACAGAAGGCAGATTTATGGGAGTTTAAATGCCTAAGAAAAGGATCCGAGCCCTTGCTGGAGGTAGAAAGAACAGAAGTTCTCTGTGGAAAGAGAATGAAGGGCAAGGGAGCATGATGTTGGAAGATGCAGGGTGAGACACCACCCACGGTACTGCCGGCCAGCACGGTCCCTCCTCAGAGGTCATGGCACCCTGTGGGAAGAGGCCAATGAAGGGGGACAGCATTTCCATTTCCAAGGGAACAACATCAGCTCCTTCAAGCAGTTCTGAAAGCTTAGAAGGTAAGCAGAAAAGTCACACTAATGGCACGTCACTGACAGCTCTCCCAGCACATGGTCCAGGCTCCTGGCTCCCCACTCACCTACACAGTGCTGACGTGAGACCTCCCCATCCCACACGCATGGCTCTTCTTGCTCCAGGTTGAAGATGACTTCTGGTTTGGGAACTGGACAGCCTACAGACAGGAAATGATAGAGAACATGTTTCAGAGGCCACACGATGAAGTACATCATGTGATTTCCAAAAATGTCCACTGGGAACAGAGGTATATTCAGAGTTCCCAAAAGAGATTATTAAGAACATGGGACAAAACACAGACAGAACCATTACATATTTCAGATGCCCTGCAGTCTTTGGGAGTTGCAGAGACCTCAGAAAACCCACAGATTTCAGCAATTCCTCTAAGAAAGAAAATACTCTACCCTGGGTGCAGCCTGCTCTGCACACACAGGGCTGTGCTCACCCACTGAGATCAGGTTGAAGTAGTTCTCCAGCATCACATCCCGGTACAGGCTTCTCTGAGCAAGGTCCAGGTGCTGCCACTCCTCTCTGCTGAACTCGATGGTTACATCCTTGAAAGACACTGGTCCCTGCAAGAACAAATTCCTATTCAATGTGAAGGGTCAAGACTGCAGCATAGGAACAAGATATGTAGGACCTTATTTTTAATTTTGTTCATTAGGCTACAATATATAAGTTCCCACTAAACACCTATATTTTATTTTGTTGTTTTTGAAAGATTGGCAGGAACCAATTGGCTTTCAGGTCATCAAAAGTTCACCCTGTTCCACAGGAAGAGGGTCAAAAGTTCACTCTGTTCTCTGGGCAGGATGTTTCATCATCCCTGGGCAGGAGCCAATTGGCTTGAAGGCTGCCCTCATACCACGAGCAGGAGCCAATAGACTTAAAGTTCACCCTCCCCCCACGAGCAAAGAGCCAATAACGTTAAAGTTCGCTCTGGTACCCCCACCCCCACCAGTAATCCCTATATAAACTCTCCTCCATTCGGAGTTTGAGAGCCAGACAGAGAGCCAGTGAAAGGAAGAGCCAGTGAGACTACGAGAGAGAAGAGAGACAAGGGAGACGGAGAAGAGGCAGCCACTGCACACTTACCCACCGTCTCCAGCCCAGCCCCAAGGCAGCTGCCCCAGCTGATAGCTCCAGAGATCGCAGCCTATGCGACCAGACTCCCACCTTCTGTTCAGAGCTTGCACACTCTTCCACCAGAGCTTGCACACTTCCTGAGCTTGCACACTTCCCTCTCCCTGACTCCTTTCTCCCACCAGATCTTGCACACTTCCCTCTCCCTGATTCCTCTCCCATTCCTTTCCTACCTTTAACCAGCCATAAAGGCCAGTTAATAAATCCCTTGGCTGCATGGCCGTCCCCCCACCCTCCGATGTGATTTTTGCCCTTCAGTTTTGACTTGAAAATATGAATATTTTTAAAAGTATCCTGCTGGTCCTTTTGTAGTATTAATAATAATAATCTCTCTCTCTCTCTTTTAGTTGTAGATGGATACAATACCTTTACCTCATTTATTTATTTTTATGTGGTGCTGAGGATCGAACCCAGTGCTTCACGCATGCTAGGCAAGTGCTCTATCACTGAGCCACAACCCCAGCCCAATAATCTTTTTTTAAAAAATATTTATTTATTTGCTTTTAGTTGTACACAATGTGTTTTTATTTTTACGTGGTGCTGAGGATGGCGCACGTGAGAGGTGAGTGCTCTACCGCTGAGCCACATCCCCAGCCCCCAATAATCTTTTTTAAAAAATCTGTATGCTGGTTACACAGAAATAAGCTGTGAAAATTCATCAATCTTCAGACTTCTCTGTGTATGCCATATTCCAATGATAGTTCACTTAAAGAAGAAAAGATACTTTGCCATACACTTTGCATTCAATGATCCACTAAGCCTGTTTTTTCTTTTAAAAAGAGAATTAAAATAAGGCGCTTTTTCAAAATAGCTTGGTACTGGCATATGGCTAGACATACAGACCACTGGAATACAATTGAGAATCCATAAATAAACCTTTATAATTAAATTTTTTTTTTTTTTTTTTTTTGGTACTGGGGCTTGAACTCAGGGGCACTTGACCACTGGGACACATCCCCAGACCTTTTTGTATTTTATTAGAGACAGGATCTCACTGAGTTGCTAAGTACCTCACCATTGCTGAGGCTGGCTTTGAACTCGTGATCCTCCTGCCTCAGCCTCCCAAGTGCTGGGATTACAGGCGTGTGCCACCGCACTCGGCTTTTAAAAATTTTTTTTAAATATTTATTTATTTGCTTTAGTTGTACACAATGCGTTTATTTGTACGTGGTGCTGAGGAGCAAACCCGGGTTGTGCATGTGCTAGGCGAGCGCTCTACTGCTGAGCCACAACCCCAGCCCTTAAAATATTTTTAAATATTTATTTTTTTAGTTGTAGTTGGACATAATACCCTTATTTTATTTATTTTTACATGGTGCTGAGGATCGAACCCAGGGCCGCGCATGTGCTAGGAGAGTGCTCTACCACTGAGCCACAACCCCAGCCCCTGTAATTGTTGTTAAATACTATTTGCTAAGAGTGTCAGAACAAATTGTTTTTGAGACACGGTCTTGCTTTGTTGCCCAGGCTGGTCTCAAACTCATAGGCTCAAGCAAGCCTCCTGCCTCTGCCTCCCAAGTAGTTGGGACTAAGAAGCACACACCACCATGCCTGGCGAAGTGTCAATTTACAAAGGAAAGAACAGACTCTTCAACAAATGGTGCTGGGATGAGTGGAGATACACATTATAAAATTGGACCATCCTTCACACCACAGTAAAATGTTACCTCAAAATGGATCCAAAGTCTAAATGTTTTTACATTTAGAAAAAACTAACATTTTAGCTAAAAGGGGTAAATCTTTATTGGATGTGGCAATGGTTTCTTAATATGAGACCAAAGTACAAGCACCCAAAGGAAAAAATAGATAAAATTAAAATGTGTGTGTCAAATGACACAGTCAAGTGAACAAGATTCAGATTGGGGGTAATATTTTTTTCAAATCATATACATACATATATATGTATATACATATCCATATACATATATATGTGCATATATACACACACACATATATATATATATATAGGTTTTTTTTTTTTTTTTGTACCGGGGATTGAACTCAGGGGCACTGACCACTGGGCCACATCCCCACCCCTTTTTTTGTATTTTATTAGAGACAGGGTCTCACTGAGTTGCTAAGTGCCTCGCCATTGCTGAGGCTGACTTTGAACTCACGATCCTCCTGCCTCAG
Organism: Tamias sibiricus; assembly: GCA_025594165.1. Classification (NCBI taxonomy): domain Eukaryota; kingdom Metazoa; phylum Chordata; class Mammalia; order Rodentia; family Sciuridae; genus Tamias; species Tamias sibiricus. The sequence continues at coordinate 73,768,553 of CM046671.1, forward strand.
TTCTGGGATTACAGGTGTGCACCACCGTGCCTGGTTCTCAAATCATATATTTGATAGGGACTTATATCTAAAATATACAAAGAACATTTATAACCCAATAAAAGACAACCCAATTAAAAAATGAGCAAATGATCCAGTTATACATTTCTTCAATGAAGATATAACCAATAAGCACATGAAAAAGGTCCTTGGCATCATCCGTCATCAAGGAAACAGAATCAAAATTACAAAGAGATATCCCTGTGCATTTGCTAAGATAATTGTAATTAAAATAGTGCAATATCACTAGTTATTAGAGAAGTGCAGTCACTAGAGTGTGTATAGTAAAAAGGACAGATAATGACAAGTGTTGGTAAGAAAGAGAAGCTGGATCCCTCATGCGGTGCAGGTGGGAGTATAAAAATGGTATGATCACTTTGTAATGCAGCCTGACAGTTCCTCAAAATATTAAACACAGAGTTACAATATAATCCAGAAATTCTACTTCTAGGTATATACCCAATAGAAATGAAAACATTTATCTATACAAAGCTTGCATGTGAATGCTCATAGTAGCATTATTCCTAATAGCCAGAAGTGGAAACAACCGAAATGTTTTCCAAACAATGAACAGATAACAAAAACGTGGTCTATCCATATAACATAAAAATATTCAGTCATAAAACATAATAAAGCATTGACACATGCTACAATGTGGATGAATCTTGAAAATATTATGCAAAATAAGACAGTCACAAAAAGTGATATATGACTTCATTTATATGAACTTCCAGAATAGGCAAATCTACTGAGATAGTGAGTAAACTAGTAGCTGACTTCAGCTAGGGGAAATGGGAGAATCTGAGGGTAACAGCTAAAAAGCATGAGGTTTTGAGGGTGAATAAAGAAAATGTTCTAAAATTGATTCTGAAGATGGTTGTACAACTCAGTATGTGTAGCCCTGTATGAAACAAATTAGAATAATCAATGACAATGTTCTGAGCTACCTGGGCTGAGATATTGCCCAGGTTTCAAATTGGCTTCTGAATAGCATAAGACAGACCTGACTAGAACTGCAAGGACTTTCAAAACTAAATTGGCATCAGAACTACAGCCTATGGAAGCCGGGCGCGGTGGCGCACGCCTGTAATCCCAGCACTTTGGGAGGCTGAGGCAGGAGGATCGCGAGTTCAAAGCCAGCCTCAGCAATGGCGAGGCACTTAGTAACTCAGTGAGACCCTGTCTCTAATAAAATACAAAAAAGGGCTGGGGATGTGGCCCAGTGGTCGAGTGCCCCTGAGTTCAATCCCCGGTACAAAAAAAAAAAAAAAAAAAGAACTACAGCCTATGGAAACAGACCAGGACACACACTCTGAACCTAGATAGGCTGACTACCTGCTAAAACAGAAGATTTAAAGACAAAACCGTGTCTCATAACATAATAACCAGAATGTCCCAGATAAATCCAAAATTATTCATATATCAAAACCAAGAAAATCTCATATCAAATGAGAAATGACTACCAACAGATGCTAACACTGAGATGAATGAGTTGTTTGGATTACTTGGCAAGGACTTAAAGTAGCATAAAAATACTCCAACAAGCAGTTGTAAATACTCTTGAAACAAATGGAAATATAGAAAGTCTCAGCAAAGAAAGAGAAAATATAAACAAGAACCAGAGGCTGAGAAGTGTAGCTCAGTGGAAGAGTGCTTAGACAGCATGTTTTGAGGCCCTCAGTTGATTGATCCCTAGCAACACACACAGAAAGAAAGAAAAAAAAAAAAGAAAGGAAGGAAGGAAGGAAGGATGGGAGGGAGGGAGGGAGGGAGGGAGAAAAGAAAATTTTACAACTGAAATTTAAGACTTCATTTCAATGATTTCAACAGCAAAATGAACATACAAAGAAAGAATCAATTGCCCTGAAGACAGATCAATAGAAGTTAACTAGTCTGAACAAAAGAAAAAAATATATATGGAAAAATTGAACATGGCCTAAGGAACCCATAGGACAATCACAGAAGACCTAACACTCATTTGATCAGAGTCCTAGAAGGAAGGAAAAGGAATGGGATGGTGAAGTGAAAAAATATGTGAAGAAATAATACTTGAAAACTTTCCAGATTTTAAAAAAAAAAAAAAAAGATGGGGCTGGGGATAGAGTGCTCACCTAGCATATGAAGGCCCTGGGTTTGATCCTCAGCACCACATAAAAATAAATAAATAAAATAAAGGTATTGTGTCCAACTACAACTAAAAAAAATACTTAAAAAAAAGTATAAATCTACAGATTCAAGTAGCTAAGCAAGTCTCTAACAGGAAAGCATCAAATAAATCCATGTTCAGACACATTATAATGAGATATATGAAAATCATATTCAAGAAAAGAATCTGAAAACAGCCAGAGGGTTATCTGTAGGGAAATAGCAATTTGAATGAAAGAGGATTTCTCATATACCACAGAATCAAAAGGAAGTGGCACAACAGTTTTCAGTTGCTAAAGGGAAAGAATTGTTGATGTAGAACTAAATATCCAGTGGAAATAAAACAGGCACTGTTTAGTTCCCTAGAGGGGAGAATTCCGCACACAGAGAAGAAAGATGGCCATGTGACAATAGAGGCAGTAGGATAACACCAAAACCACCAAGGATTTCCAGCAACCACTAGAAGGAAAAGAGAAAGCATGGCCCTACTAATACCTTGAGTTTGGACTTCCAGCCTTCAGAGTTGTAAAAGAATAAATCCTTGTTGTTTTAGGCCACCTCACTTATGAATTTTGTTATGATGGCCCTAGGGCACTAATACAAATATATAACATACAAATATTAAAAGAAAGCAGGAATGGCTACATCCATATTAAATAAGACTTTGGAGGAAAGAAAATTATCAGAGACATTACATAATATCTTAGTTAGCTCAGGCTGCTTTAACAAAATATTCAGACTGGGAGAATCAAATAACAAATATTTATCTCTCATAGTTCTGGAAGCTAGAAGTCCAAGATTAAAGTGCTCAAAGATTCTGTGACTGGGGAGAACTCACCTCCTGGTTTGCAGATGGCCTCCTTGTTGTATATTCTCATGGCAAAGGGAAAACGGGCTCCGCTCTCTTTCTCTTCTTATAAGGGTACTGATTCCACATGGGGTACCACCCTCATAACCTTATAAATCTAATTGCCTCCCAAAGGCCATACCTCCTGAGACTATTATATTGGAGGTTAGGGTTCCAACATACGAGTGCTTGCAGGACACAAACATTCAGACCTTACTACAGTGATAAAAGGGTCAATTCAGTAAGAAGACAAAACAATCTTAAATATGTATACACCAAACAATAAAGCTGCAAAATTCAGGAAGCAACAATTGGTGGTACTAAAAGGAGAAAGAGGCTAATCAATCCATAGTTGTAGTTGGAGACTTCACCCCTCTCTCAACATTTGTCAAAATAACTATACAAATCTTAATGAATTTAAAGGAATTGCAGTCATACAGAGTATATTCTTTGTACATAGTGAATTCAAACTAGAAATCAGTAGCAGAAAGATACCAGGAAAATCTCCAAACATTTGGAAACTAAACAACACATATCTAAATAATGCATGAGTCAAAAAGGAAGTCTGGGGGAAATACAAAAATTACACTGAACTGAATAAAAATTTAAAGTATCCAGATTTCTGGGATACAACTAAAGCAGTGGTGAGAAGAAAATCCATAGTGATAAGGCTTACATAAGAAACTTCTCAAATCAATCACTGAGATGCCACCTAAAGAAACTAGAAAAAAAAATATCAAAACCCAAAGCAAACTGGGGGAAATGATACAGATAAAAGCAGAAATCAGGGGCTGGGGTTGTGGCTCAGTGGTAGAGCGCTCACCTAGGGCGGGCGCAGCCCAGGTTGGATCCTCAGCACCACGTAAAAACGCATTGTGTACAACTAAAAGCAAATAAATAAATATTTTAAAAAAAATTTTTTTTAAAGAAATCAATAAAATTGAAAATATAAAAATATAATGAAAATCAATAAAATTTTAAAAGATTCTATAAAAAAAGATCATTTATTGGTATTTATAAAGGAAATACTACTGCTATAGACTGAGCTGTGTCTTCCAAAATTTCATGTTGACACCCTAAGCCAGTATGACTGTATTTGGAGACAGGGCTTTTAAGAGGTAATTAAGATTAGATGAGGTCATACAGGTGGAATGGGTTCCTACTCTGGGAAGACAGGTGGTATTAGGTAGAGAGCCCTGAACTCATCTCCCACAGGTATCACCAGGAGAGCCCAGCAAGATTCTGCCAAGATGAAGGGCTACCTCTTCCTCCTACTCAACTTCAGCCTCCTAGTCCTGACTCAGATGTAAACCGGAGTCTTGGGACACATGACCACCATCAGATCCACCCTCAAGCCCAATAAAAGTGGGCAACATGGATGGTAGCAGTTTCCTTTTCTTCTTGGCCAACACCCTTATCTACCTCTTCTATCCCAGCTGAGGTGACAGTGCCACCTCTAGCTCTATGCCCCCTGAAACAACTGTCACCCATAGGATGGGTAGATGCCAGAGATCCAGGTGGTGAAAATTCTGGCAATGACAAAGATGAGGAGGTACTGATGTGAAGGGCCAGCTGGACTCAGTAAAGTTATTCTTGTCTATGAAAAAAAAGTAAAAACCAACCAACCAAACAAACAAACAAAAAAGGTAAAAACCAACCTGAGGGTTTTTAAAAAAGAGTTGAAATCTTTCTTCCTACAGCCGGGCATGCACTAAGGAAGGCCATGTGCACACAGTGAGAAGCCAGCCATTTTTGAGTTAAGAAAAGCATCCTCCCCAGAACTTGACCACACTGACACCCTGAACTCCCAATTTCAACCTCCCAAACTGTGAGAAAATAAAGTCCTGTTTTTTGAGCCACCCAGTCTGTGGTACATTATTATGGCAGCCAGAGCAGACTAAGACACCTACAAACAACTTTATACACATAGATGTGACAACTTACATGAAAGGAATCAATGCCTAAAAAAATACAAACCTCAATAATAAACAAATAATAATGAAATTGAGTTTACAACTGTAAAATTTCCAAAACAGAAATCTTTAGGCCTAGATGATTTCTCTGGAGAATTCTACCAAATGTTTAGAGAATTAACATCAAGTCCACACAATGTGTTGCAGAAGACAGAAGAAAAGGGAATATTTTCCAATTAATTCTATGAGGTCAGTACTGCCTAATATAAAAACTGAACACACAGTAGAGAAAAATTAAACACAAATTATACACAATCTCTGGCAGAATAATCAATATAAAGGAACACATTCCAATTCATCTCAGAGGCCAATATTACTCTGATATCAAAACCAGAACTGGTAGAGGGGTTGGGGGAGAGAAACGCAGAGAGAAATAAGAGCAATATCTCTCATATACGTGATGCAAAGATTTTTAACAAAATATTGGTTAAAAACAATATATAAATGTTGCCGCCTACAGCAACAATACCGCGGGAAAGAAATCGGAGGCAGACTGGGAATGAGTGGTTTCTTTATTCTTGCTTCTTCTTCTCTCCTTTCTCTCTCTCTCTTTTCTCTCTCTCAGACGCCCCCCGGCCTGGTTAAATACTCTTCACCCATTAAGCACACACGTGTACAGGTGCGGCACAGAAAGAGTCTTAGTCAAATTCATTAAGGTCAGGTGTAAACAAGTAAACGCCTCCTTATGGCTCTCAGCCAGCCACCATCTTAGCTACTTCCTCATTAAAGGCTCTTACATATAAAAAAGAAATATATCATGACAAAATAGTATTTATTTTGATTTATTTATGATAGGTTGGTTCAATATTACAAAACTGATCAATATAGACTACCATATCAACAGTTTAAAGAAGTAAAATCACATGGTCAAGTCAATTGATGCAGAAAAAGCATTTCACATAATTCAACACCTATTAATGATAAAAACTTAAGTCTGCTTCAAAGGGTGGTCCTTGGACAAGCAGCCCTGACATTCTTTGGGATGGGATGGTGAGTAATGCAAATGTTGTATTCCATCCCATAACCAAATCTGAATTGTTATGCAAGTCAAGCATGGAAAGCACTGCTCTACCAGACAACAGGAGAAAACCTGCCAGGGCACTGTGAACAGGGTCACCACTGGAGACACCTGTCAGCCACCACTCACCTAAAAATCTATCAAAAATTTTCACAAATGGGCTGGGGTTGTGGCTCAGCGGTAGAGTGCTCGCCTAGCACATTCGCGACCCGGGTTCGATCCTCAGCACCACATAAACATAAATGCATTGCATTGTGTACAACTAAAGCAAATAAATAAATATTTTAAAATTTAAAAAAATTTTTCACAAACATCAAGAGTGAGGAAATTGGTATCACTGATAAATCACCTGTTAATAATACAAACCACACATCCATTTCCATTATGTCTGTCAGGAAGATCAGAAACAATTTTATAGTTCAAGTTCATAACTGTGTAAGAACACATATAGCAATATTCCAAAATTGACTTAGAACTAGTCTCCTCTTCATTTTCTCTTGGCTTAGATTCTATCTATACCTGTCCATCTTCCATACAGTATGTTAGATGCCGCCTAAAATTCACGAGAAAAAAGTTTTTTTTTTGTACCAGGGATTGAACTCAGGGGCACTTGACCACTGGGCCACATCCCCAGCCCTTTCTTGTATTTTTATTAGAGACAGGGTCTCACTGAGTTGCTAAGTGCCTCACCACTGCTGAGGCTGGCTTTGAACTCGCGATCCTCCTGTCTCAGCCTCCGAGAAAAATTTTTTAAAGAAACAAATAAATAGATGAACAGACAAGAACTCACCAGGGACTTGCTCATCTTGGCCTCTTCTAGAAAAGGGGCAGAGATCTGAGAAAACAGATGGGCAGAGGTATAGATGAGAGCAGGAAGCATGCCAATGTCACACACGGATACATACATCACTTAGCGCTTATGCATCTACAACCCCCAAATTTACTTCTAGTACGACATCATTAAAAAAACCATTCAATATTGCACAGAGGCTTAAAGGTGAGTTTCACCACAACATGGCCAATAACAAAGAAAAGCTACAAAACTCTGACAATAACTGTAATTAATTAAATACTTTATAGGATATAATATTATAAAAATTGAAATACAATAGAAAATATGTTAAAATGCTGAGTAAATATAAAAAGAGGTACTAAATAGTCTGGGTGTGGTGGTACACACCTCTAATCCCAGCAGCTCAGGAGGCTGAGGCAGGAGAATTGCAAGTTCAAAGCCAGCCTTAGCAAAAGTGAGGTGCTAAGCAACTCAGTGAGACCCTGTCTAAAAATAAAATACAAAACAGGGCTGGGGATGTGGCTCAGTGGTCCTGAGTTCAATCCCTAGTACCCCCCCCCAAAAAAAAGATGTACCAAATAGTATGATTCCACTTTCATTGTACTAAGATATGTTTACTTGTGTGTCCATACACATGCATACATATATGCATGCACAAATGCATTCATGTGCATACAGGGAATATTATATGGAAACAAATATACTAACATGTTAACATATAATATTTGGGTGATGGTAAATGTATAGGCAATTTTAACAATTATTTTTTTATTGTCAATATACAACAAAATAACTGTTTTAAAGAATATATCATCCACCCGATGATTTTACTCTGAGCTTGTGTTGATTACCCCCAAGTAGTGAGAATATCCACAAGAAATACCAAAAAGGGAGCTTTTTAACTTTTTCACTGCTTTCCCTTACATATAGCTCTTAAAAGAAAACTTTCAGTGGAAACTTTGTCTTGGCTACAGCATAGTAAGGGGATCAAGTTCTAGTTAGTAATGAGCCGTAAGACCTGAGCCAAGTAACCGACTCTGGCCTTTGTTCCCCAACGGTTTTTATGAGTTTTCCAACACAAAGAAAAGTTGAATGATTAGTACACAGATATACCCTCCACCTTGTTTCAATAATTAGTATTTTGTCAAATTTGCTTAATCTTTTCATACACACACATATTCATATACACATATATGTATATTTTAAATATGTGTGTGAAGGATGGCAGAGTTAAGAACTCGACAACATAACATTTTGATATAAAGATTATTTTGAGGTAAGAACACCTAAAAATTTGCAGATGCAAGAAAGGCATTCTAATTCCCCACTTCTCTTCTCCAAAATAGAAGATAAAGCCCCACATGGGAAGATGTCCACACTGGAACAGGAGAGAAGAAACACTGCTTGATAGGAAGCTGTAGCCAAGAGAATTTTGTTAAAATCATTCTCCTCCTTTAGCCTCCCTATATCATTTAGTCCCTTTTCCACCACTGCCTCTCTCTGTCCAGCCTAACATAAAAACATTAGATCTTGTCCCTTCATTGGGTCTTCATTTCTTCATGAGGTTCCCAGATCATATGTAATTTATATTAAATTGTTATGCTTTCTATTAATCTGTTTAATGTCAATTTAATTTTCAGGCCCAGTCTTCCCCCCCTCCAAAAAGAAAACCCTAAGAGAGAAGAGGTAAAAATTGTGCTTCATTTCTATACTTTGCTTTTGTTGAACAATTTGAAAGTTGCAGGTGTGACATTTCAGGTCTAAATACATCATATAAATCTCTTAAAAATCATTATCATGCCCTAAGAAAAGTAATGGCAACTCTGTAATATCATGCTAATATGGGCTCATATTCATAATTTCCCAATTATCCCCCAACACATGCTTTTACTGACTGTTTGGGAGCAGGCTCCATATACTGGGGCTGGGGATGTGGCTCAGTGGTAGAGCTCATAATAGCATGTATGGGGCCCTGGGCTCTATCCCTACGATCACCCCCCCCCAAAAGCCATCCATTGGCTACTGTGTCTCTTTACCCTAGCTCCATTCTTTCAATATTTTTTTCCTGAATTCTTAAATTTACTACTCCTTTGAATTTTTATATTGGATGTATTCCAATTAGGTGTACTTTCCTAATATAAACAAATTTTCATTACTTTGCTAATTTTTACATAAATGTTAGGTATATCATTTGATGCATTTTCTATATTTTCCACACCTGTGCACCTACCACTTAGATCAACATACAGAATATTTCTGGAAACTTTGGAAAATGTTGGGTATCCAATTATTATTTTTGAAACCTATAAATAGAGGAGGAAAAAAGGCATTTCTGCTGCCTTTCCTATATGGCTGAAACTTAGGGTAACTCAATATTGATGAAGGAATTCCTCTATATGTACTTATGCTAGCTAAGAATTAAAAGTAATAGCAGAAATAGAATATGTCTATTTTGCACCCCTGATGCAATAGCAGATCTAGGAAATGATCATCAATGGTTGCTCACATCATAAAAAGTGATGAGCAGACACATCTCCTGATGGAGACATACCATACTAACTGGAAGCCACCTTGCCAAAACGTAACAAAAAAGGAACCTTAATCCAATCAAACTCCTAAATCTACTATTAAATAAACTTAAATTTAGCCTGAAGCTGCCCCCATATCTTGAGTCCCTACACAGAAGACTACAACCTTAGTGTGCAAACAAACCAAAGCCTAACTTAAGAGTATAAGAGACAGGCAGGGGGCACACTTGTAATCCCAGTGACTGGGAAGGCAGAGGCTGGAGGATCGCAGGTGCAAGGCCAGCCTGGGCAACTTAGCAAGACTCTGTCTCAAAAAAATAAAGGACTGGGGATGGGGGTGGGGATATAGCTCAGTTGGTAGAGTGCTTACCTTGCATGCACAAGGCCCTGCACCACCAAAAAAAAGGACTGGGGATGTAACCCAGTGGTAGAGCACCCCTGGATTCAATCCCAAGTATTGGGAGGGAAAAAGAAAAAGAGTATAACTGCCAAGTTTCAATCACAAGCAGCCAAGACATCACATCATATCCAAATAAGACAAACATCTAGCTGTAGCCAGCCAATAAAAAGCTCAGTACTCCCACTGCTGGACAGAGCTTTATGAATTCCTCCTGGTTCTGAGTGCTGCCTGATTCATGAAGCATTTTTTGCCCAAATAAGTTCTGCTAAATTTAATCTGTCTAAAACTTTTCTTTAACACTACCTACCAGTCCAACACACATAAAATGACACTTTGAAAACACACTGTTGTTTTTTTTTTTTGGTACCGGGATTGAACTCAGGGGCACTCGACCACTGGGCCACATCCCCAGCCCTTTTTTGTTATTTTATTAGAGACAGGGTCTCACTGAGTTGCTTAGTGTCTTGCCATTGCTGAGGCTGGCTTTGAACTTGCGATCCTCCTGCCTCAGCCTCCCAAGTGCGGGGATTACAGGCGTGCGCCACCGCGCCCGGCTCACACTGTGATTTTTAAAAAATGTTACAACAGTACTATTTTTTTTACAACAGTACTATTTTTTTAAAGTAGTTATCTTTAGATTTGTACACCAAAATATTTACAGATGAAAGGACACAATGCTGAGATTTGCTAGAAAATAATCCAGCAGAGAAAAAAACACATGAGGGAAGAGAGGGTATAGGTGACATGATCAGGTATGAGCTGATGATTGTAGAAGGATATAAATGGGTTTACTATCCACGACTCACTTCACTTTTGAAATTCTCACAGTAAAAAGTTTAAAAAGTTACTTTTTAGAGCCAGGCTCGGTGGCGCACACCTGTAATCCCAGCACTTGGGAGGCTGAAGCAGGAGGATCATGAGTTCAAAGCCAGCCTCAGCAATGGCGAGGCACTTAGCAACTCAGTGAGACCCTGTCTCTAATAAGGGCTGGGGAGGGAAGGGGTTGAGTGCCCCTGAGTTCAATCCCTGATACAAAAAAAAAAAAAAAAAAAAAAAAAAATCACTTTATAGATAGTAAGGGGAATTTGACCATGGATGATCTTAGGGAGTTACTGTAACTTTTGTTAGGTGGATTATAGTGTAGCAGATATGCAATGGGGGAAAAATCCAAATTAGTTGGACCTGTCTGGCAAAGTGTCTGGGATTTAAAATATTCTGTAAAAATGAAGAAATAGGAAAAACAATACTGGCAAATGTTGGGAATTGTTAAGACTAGTGATGTGGGAATGTTTGGGTTCATTATATTATTCTGTCTACTTTGGTGTATGTTTGAAAAATTTCTAGATTAATTTTAATATCTCTCATAGCAAGGAACAACCTCAGGGTATGCACTGTTCATATTAGCAAACAGATCATGCTTTATTTTAATAAGCCAAGCTCTAAGTAAAAATTCCTTCTATTGGGCTCCTCTTACCTACTCCACCCAATGCAACTGTCACTCCTACAGAACCAGGATCCAGGGTCTTGGGCACAGGTTCTCTTAGAGCTGGCATCTTGCACTGGGCCTCATCTCTGTGTGTTTAGAAGTCTGGTTTTTCCAAGAACCCAAAGTTGGGTGAACATTCAGAGACTTCCAGTACTACTGGGCAGTGACGGGCTGGAGTCTGAAATGGGGACCTGAGGGGTCTGTGGAAACACAGGCCTTAGAACCAGAATCCATTGCCCTACTCCCCACAGGCTCAAAATCATTCATTCTACAGTCCCTGATCACAGAATCTCCAATACCTCTACCCTGATGGCTCTCTATCAATCAACACCATGTCCCCATTTCTGGCCTCCATACCTCTATGACTTTCTACCCACTATGCATCTCCACCAGCCATTCCCAGAGTCCCAATCCCAGCCACATTTGCATCTGCAATGGGTCCTTACAGTGCAACAGACACACATCTCCTGCCATTAACACAACTATACCTGTACCATTAGTCTTTTTGGGAGGTGGGGGGACCCAGAGATTAAACCCACTGAGCCACACCCCAGCATCTACCCCACATTTTTTTCTATGTTTTTTATTTTGAGACAGGGTCTTGCTAAATTACTCAGGGCATCACTAAGTTGCTGAGGCTGGCTTTGAACTTGTGATCCTCCTGCCTCAGACTCCCAAGCTGCTGTGATTACATGCGTGCACCACTACTCCTGGCCCATTAGTCTTTCCCACACATTTACACACACACACACACACACACACACACACACACCCGCACGGGGGGGGGGGCAATGAATGAACAAACCTGGGAAAACTCTGAACTCTTAAATGCTAAAGATAAATTTAATAATGCTTATAAATTTAAAGCAGATGTAAAAGAACAGATTATTTAAACAGAAAGAATAAAAGAAATCAAAAGACTCCTAATCTTCAGTAATGAATGCTAAATGATTTTGGAAATAGTATATAAAGGACCACTCTTCTGTTAAAACCAGAGAGGGAGCCGGGCTTGGTGGCGCACGCCTGTAATCCTAGCACTTGGGAGGCTGAGGCAGGAGGATCGCGAGTTCAAAGCCAGCCTCAGCAATCGTGAGGCACTTAGCCACTCAGTGAGACCCTGTCTCTAATAAAATACAAAAAAGGGCTGGGGATGTGGCCCAGTGGTTGAGTGCCCCTGAGTTCAATCCCTGGTACCAAAATAAATAAAATTTAAAAAAAGAAAAAGAAAAAGCACAAAATAAGAATAGAATTAAAATAGCCAGGTGTGATGGCACACATCTGTAATCCCAGCAGCTTGGGAGTCTGAGGCAGGAGGATCATGACTTCAAAGCTAGCCTCAGCAAAAACGAGATGCTTAGCAACTCAGTGAGACCCTGTCTCTAAATAAAATACAAAACAGGGCTGGGGACAGTGGTCTAGTGCCCTTGAGTTCAATCCCCAGTACTAAAAATAAACAAACAAACAAGCAAACAAAAAAAGTTAAAATAAAGAGTAACCCTAAATTGGAAGGTATATAATCAAGTAAATCATTACTACATTAAATTTAAGAGGTAAAATTGAAGAGACTATAGTCTAGATTTTGAAAAAACAAAATCTATTATTTACAAGATCACCTAAAACGAACAAATAGAAGTATAAAATAAAGCTCTAAACAAAGATATATCATCTGAATGCAATAAAAGTGAAAGCAGTGACTACGATGTAAATATCAAAGTGCAATTCAAGGTTAACTGCTTTTCTGTTCAGAAAAAAAAAAAGATTTCTACATTACTGGCATCCAATAAATGAAAAATGATAGAAAATGCATTAACCATTAGGTGTAGGTATATACGCCCCTCCCCCAGATGCAACACAGATAATATTAGGGAAAAAGCACACAGTACTACAAAATGATCTATCAAAGTGAGAGGTTTTTGGGCTGGTGTTGTGGCTCAGCGGTAGAGTGCTCACCTAGCACGTGTGCAGTCCATGTTCTATCCTCAGCACCACGTAAACATAAATGCCTTGCATTGTGTGCAACTAAAGCAAATAAATAAATATTTTTAAAAAAAGACAACTAAAGCAAATAAATAATATATATTTTTTTAAAAGTGAGAGGTTTTTATTGTATTTTTATTCCCTCTTAAATATTTTGAATCAAGTAGACCAAAATCAGGAAAGATTTGAAAAATTCAAACAAGTCCAATTTAATAAACATAAGAGAATTTTGCCCAATACAGAGAAAATCTTAACAAATTTTAAAAAGTTGAAATTTGACAGTATACGTTTCCCGAAAATACAATAAAATAAAAATAAGCAATAAAAACATCTTAATAGCGTAAGGATGAAGAAACTCCTAAATAGTTCAGGATAAAAGTAGAACGTCAGCCGGGCGCGGTGGCGCAGGCCTGTAATCCCAGCACTTTGGGAGGCTGAGGCAGGAGGATCACGAGTTCAAAGCCAGCCTCAGCAATGGCGAGGCACTTAGTAACTCAGTGAGACCCTGTCTCTAATAAAATACAAAAAAAGGGCTGGGGATGTGGCCCAGTGGTCAAGTGCCCCTGAGTTCAATCCCCGGTACAAAAAAAAAAAAAAAAAAAAAAAGTGGAACATCAAATTGAATTTATACATTTCACAGATAGAGATGTAGTTAGAGCTCAGCAAAAGCGAGGTGCTAAGCAACTCAGTGAGAACGTGTCTCTAAATAAAATACAAAATAGGGCTGGGAATGTGGAGTGCCCCTGAGTTCAATCCTCAGTGCCAAAAAGTAAAATAATAATAATAAATAAACCCTTGTGATGCTTGATTTTTGAAAAGAGAGAATGATATATAAATAATGGAATGACAGGAAATGAAAGGGGACAAAACAAGGTAACTGCAAACTTACACGCAATCCCATGGCAATGCAGGTTTCGAATCACGAGCAAAATATGCTGATTAGAAGACAAACGTCAAGGTAAACACGCCGGTGTAGATAAGAGGAGATAAATTAGGACCCACGTCATCGACCCCCCCAGACCCGCGCACCAGTGCCCCGGCTGTCCTCCTTCGCGTCCGCTCCCAGGGCCCCCCGCAGCCTGCTCCACCTGTTCACACCCACCATCCCACATGACCCGTTATCCAATCCGCTCCTCATCCCCATCGCTGACCCACTGTTCATCTTTGATGCCAGAGACCCTTCTTCACTAAGAGCACGGACTCTCCATTCCTGCACTCACCAGTCGCCACCCGCACTCTCATTCGCTTTCACGCAGCGACTACAGTCGCGGGATTTAAAACGCAACCCAGTCCCTTTGATTTCCCCCGCCCAGCCCTAGCAGGACTCCAGGGGCGCGGCCTGCGTGTGCGCATGCTCAGCAGAGGCTTCACAGACAGAGGTTGCCCGCAACCAACAAGGCATTCTGCTCAACTAGTTCCCATTCCGGCGTGATGGAGGAGGGGCTTAACATCAATATGGCGGCGCCCATGCTAACACTAGGCCCTGTAGGCGGCCATGTTGGCGCGATGTAGTGACAGCGGGGCTGAGCTGCCTTCTGAAAAAAATTGTGGTACACCTTCCTTTCCAGCTAAGTTAGAGCACAATCAGAGCCTGTCGCAAGTCACTCAATGCATGCAAAAAGACAAGAAAAAAGTATCTGAAGAAGCAAAATTTAAAAGCATCAGAACAGACTCAGATATGGCAGAAATGTTAAATTTGTCAGATCAGCAAAACATAACTGTAATCAATATGCTTAAGATTCTAATGGGAAAATTGTACAATATGCAAGAACAAATGGATATTGTAAGCAAAGGGAAGGAAATTCTAAGAATCAAAATTAAATACTAGGGCCGGTCGTGGTGGCACACGCCTGTAATCTCAGCACTTGGGAGGCTGAGGCAGGAGGATCGCGAATTCAAAGCCAGCCTCAGTAATGGTGAGGCACGTAGCAACTCAGTGAGACCCTGTCTCTACTAAAATACAAACAAGGGCTGGGGATGTGGCCCAGTGGTCAAGTGCCCCTGAGTTCAATCCCCAGTACCAAAAAAAGAAAAAAAGAAAAGAAATACTAGAAATAAACACTGTAACAGAAATAAAAAATCTCTATCAGGTCTTTAACAATAGACTGCCCTCAACTGAGGAAAGAATCAGCGACTTTAAAAATATACCACCAGAATGCTGGGCGCGGTGGCACACGCCTGTAATCCCAGAACTTGTGAGGCTGAGGCAGGAGGATCGCGAGTTCAAAGCCAGCCTCAGCAATGGTGAGGCACGTAGCAACTCAGTGAGACCCTGTCTCTAATAAAAAATACAAAAAAGGGCTGGGGATGTGGCCCAGTGGTCGAGTACCCCTGAGTTCAATCCCTGGTACCAAAAAAAAAAAAAAAAAAAATTAAAAATAAATTTAAAAATATCTGCTAAAAACTTGCAAAATAAAGGAGTTCAGCAAGGTCACAGTATACAAGGTCAATAGTTTTAAAACTCAAATATGTTGTTATTTTCATCCATTTTACTCTATTTTGGCCAGTACGTGGGGAAATAGCTGGCATAAGTTCACAGGCCTGTCATGAGTATTTACACAATCTAATTTAGACTATATAAAACTGCAGACTTTCTGACTTAGCACTCCAGCTCTTGGATTTTTATCTAAGGAAATAATTAAAACACTATGTAAAGGGCTGGGATTGTGGCTCAGCGGCAGAGCGCTCGCCTAGCACGTGCGCGGCCCGGGTTCGATCCTCAGCACCACGTACAAATAAACGCATTGTGTACAACTAAAGCAAATAAATAAATATTTAAAAAAAAAAATAAAACACTATGTAAAGATAAAAACACAAGGATAGTCGTCGAACTTTTACTTTTTCAATGAATTATAAACATGTGTCACAGGGTGCAAGAAAAACACCTTCAAAAAAACCCCAGAGGGCTGGAGTTGTGGCTAAGAGGTAGAGTATTCACCTAGCGTGTACAAGGTGTTGGGTTCAATCCTCAGCACCACATACAAATAAATAATTAAAGTAAAGGTATTGTGTCCAACTACAACTAAAAAAGTATTTTAAAAAAAGAATTAGCCGGGCGCGGTGGCGCACGCCTGTAATCCCAGCACTTTGGGAGGCTGAGGCAGGAGGATCACGAGTTCAAAGCCAGCCTCAGCAATGGCGAGGCACTTAGCAACTCAGTGAGACCCTGTCTCTAAATAAAAAATACAAAAAAGGGCTGGGGATGTGGCCCAGTGGTCGTGTATCCCTGAGTTCAATCCCCAGTACCACAAAAAAAAAAAAAAAAAAAGAATTAGTTTAGCAAGCTTTAATTTTAATAGTCTATTAGCTCTTTATTATTTTAGAGGACTGGGAGTAAAAGGAATGTAATATTTAGGATAAAGGAAGATCTAAATGGATTTCTTAGATAACTTTACATTTGAAAGAGTGAAGGGAACTCCACATCCTGATAAAGGTTTACCAACAACAGGGCAGTGGTCCACATACAGGGAAAAGGTCTAAGCCAGAGAGAGAACAGACGTCTGCACGAGAATACTTTTTTTTTTTTTTTTTTTTTTTTTTGTGTGTGTGTGGTACCAGGGATTGAACTCAGAGGCACTTGACCACTGGGCCACTGGGCCACTGGGCCACATCCCCGGCCCTTTTTGTATTTTATTTAGAGACAGGGTCTCAGTGAGTTGCTAAGTGCCTCGCCATTGCTGAGGCTGGCTTTGAACTCGCGATCCTCCTGCCTCAGCCTCCCAAAGTGCTGGGATTACAGGTGTGCACCACCGTGCCCGGCAGTATACATTTCTTAAGCACTATGTGCTAGGCCTTCTGTGAAGCATAAACATTCTTCTGTTTTTAAGAGCTGGGAATGGTGGTGCATGCCGGTAATCTCAGTGACTCAGGAGGCTAAGGCAGGATCACAGGTCCAACCCTATGGAAAGAACTGAACTAAGGAAATAAAGAGGAAGACATGAGAGGCAGCTCAACAGGAACAGCTTTATTTGAAACAAATCTGCAAAGGGGAACCCTAATGCAGCCTGAACCTCATTCTCTGCTTACAGCCTAGGGACCCTATAGGAAAGTGAAAGGGCGGGGTTGTCAGGGAAGGGGCCTTATGGTCCTCATTGTCAGTCTTTGTGGTTGTCACTGTTCCCTGTCCAATGAGGTGTTTCTCAAGATTTCAGTCCCAGACAACAATTCTCATTACAGGGCATTGTCTGGGGTTAGGTCAGGTTGACTGTTGTTCTAGGTCAGAGTGACCATGGGGCAATATTTGTTTTAAGGTAGAGGATATATTTCAAAATGTCATTGCCTAAGTCAAGTTCTCCCTAACAGAGGCCAAGTTCAACAACTTAGCAAGGCCCTAAGCAACTTAGACCCTGTCTCAAAATAAAAAATAAAAAGGGTTGGGGATGTAGTTCAGTGACCCTGGGTTCAATCCTTAGCACACACAACACGACCACCACCATTGTTGAATGTGTAGACTGACTGTCCCCAGTAGGTGCCTTAGGCTTGCTGGAGTCTATTTGATATCTGTTCAGATGGGGAACAGAAGGGCTATTCAGCAGTGTTGTCACAGGGGTGGTTTCAAGTATCTGGGAGAAGTCTGGAGGTGCATGGCACAGTGACTTGGGACTGTGCTGATGCTCCAGGATCAATGCATTCAGCTGGGGTATAAAAAACAGTGGTCTAGGGCTGGGGATATAGCTCAGTTGGTAGAGTGCTTGCTTCTCATCCATGAGGTCCTGAGTTTAATCCCTGGCACCACACACACACGTAGAATGGTGGTCTATTTTGCGATGCCCTGTGGTTTCTTATCTGTTTCTGTGAGCTTGCTTTATGTGAGAGACCCTGAACAAAGCCTTCAGCCACATAGATTAGGAATTTTTTTCCTTTTAAATATTTATTTATTTGCTTTAGTTGTACACAATGCAATGCATTTATGTTTACGTGGTGCTGAGGATCAAACCCGGGCAGCGCACATGCTAGGCGAGTGCTCTACCACTGAGCCACAACCCCAGCCCCAGGAATTTTTTTTTTTTTTTTAAAGGAAATCCCCAGTGATAGGATGGGTCTGAGATGATGTCAAATAACCCATAAATATTGTGAGAAACTGTGGATCAGGGCTCAGATTTTGGAGTTTTTGTTTTTCTCTGGGCCCACTGGCATAAAATAAAATTTGGAGTCCTCCTCCTCTCAGAGTGCTTGCTGCTTCTTGACCAGTCTGTTTCCTACAACAATTTCATAGCCCTTACTGCTCTGCCATTGTGACTTATTTTAAAAATAGATATGTTTCTTTATGTTCCTCTCCCCTTCTCTCACTAATCTTTGGGGAAGCAGGATTACCTTTCTTCCCCATTCTAGGCACAGTTATCTGTCCCTGAGCACACACCCATCATAGGAATAAAGAAATCCAGACTTTGGGCATGGTAGTAGAAGATCTCAGAAATGACTATCTTCCAAATTAACAAGTGAGTGACAACTCCAATAGGGAACATGTGGAATGTCACCTTTGAGCCACCTCTTTAAAAGCCTCCTGTTCCTGCTGATGGGCAGAATCACAGCCTCTGGGACAAGAATCCTCTGTGTTCCCTCCTTTGCTAGCAAAGCAATAAACCTTCTTTTCCCTTTTTCTCAGAACTGTGTCCTTGTCATTGGATTGGCATCAGGGACAAGGACAAAGCTTTCGGTAATAAAATGACTGTGGAGATTGGGTGCTTCTTCTTTTTATTTTATTTTGTGGTGCTGGGGATTGAACCCAGGGCCTCACACGTGTTAGGCAAGTGCTCTACCACTGAGCTACACCTCCAGTCCCAAGAGGGCTCCTCTTTAGAAACAGGGATCCTGGGAGGAGAGGAGTCCTGTCTGCCCCTTGTAGTTCTGCTGCTGCTGGACTTCCAAGGAGAGAGGACAATGACAGGCTGGAGCCGGGGAAGAAAAAATAATTTTCCCTCCACCCTTTGAGTTTTTAGTTGGGTTGCACCTCTGTAACAAAAGGTAGGTTAACAAAAGAAAAACAAACATGATTTAAGATGTATACCTCATGAACACATAGTAGATAACTCAGAGAAATGAGTAAATCTCAAGAGCCAGTCTCAAAGAGGTGGATTTTAACTTCAGATTTTAATACTATTATTCCCAAATAATGAAGGATGTGGGGGAGACTGTGCAAAAAAGCCTGATAAACAAAAGCCAGGTTTATTATGCAGATTAAAAGGACAACCCTCTGGGCTGGGGTTGTGGCTCAGTGGTAGAGCCCTCGCCTAGCATGTGCGTGGCCCGGGTGCAAACCTCAGCACCACGTAAAAATGCACTGTGTACAACTCAAAGCAAATAAATAAATATTTTTTAAAAAAAGGACAATCCTCTTCACTGATACTTTTTCAGTAATTTCCACTCATTCTTTTCTTCCCGGTACAGAGGGAGACACCCTTAGGAATCAACATTTTCTTTTTAGATGTGCAACATTTTCTTTTTCTTTTCTCTTTGGTAGCAGAAATTGAACCCAAGGGCACTTTGCCACCCAGCTATGTCCCCAGCCCTATTTATTTATTTATTTGGTATACAGATAGAACTCAGGGGCACTCAACCAACTAAGCCACATATCCCACCCTATTTTGTATTTTATTTAGAGACAGAATCTCACTGAGTTGCTTAGTGCCTCGCCATTGCTGAGGCTGGCTTTGAACTAGCAATCCTCCTGCCTCAGCCTCTTGAGCAGCTTTTTTGAGACAGAGCTCACTAAATTGCTCAGGCTGGCATTGAAATTGCAATCCTCCTGCCTCAGCCTCCTGTGTAGCTCGGATTACAGACAGGCACCACCATTCCTGGCAGGAAATCCCCATTTGTATTGGAGATTTTTATAATTTTTACTTAACAAAGGTAGCAGCCAAATCTCCAAAGTGGAAAAGTGTTATCCAGCATTAAGAGGAAGTCCCCTCTGCTTGAACATTACAAGTAAAGCAGCTGAAGCAGCTGTTTCTGCTTTCTTCATCCTTTTCCATCTAGATCTACTCATTGCCCACATCACAGAGCAGAGCTCTTTGAACTTCTCCCTTCTTGGGGTAACCGGATCCCTGAAAGGTTCTTTGCTCAGATAAACTGCTAAATTAATTTTGTCTGAAGTTTCTCTTTTATCTGGAAGAATGTTTAGTGTGGATTTCAGTAGTCAAGGCTTCCTGGGAAGCGAGGTGGAAGGAGAGGGTCCCCATGCCCTAGAGTCTGATTGGCATGGTGAGAGGAAGGGTCAGAGGCCAGGGGGGCTGGGCCTAGGATTGAGGCACCTCTCTGGAGAAATACCTCAGATTGCTTCCCTTGGAAAACTAACTTTACCTGGAGAGGCCATCTATGACCCTACATGGACTTCAGTAGAGTCCTTAATGAACCCTTTTTCTCCCCAAGCTATTATCTAGCAGTGAAGACACAGCAGACAGCAGAAACAAAGGGCCTGCCTTTGTGAAAATGCAACAGAGGGGTAGCACATGCTTTCTCACCAATCTTAATCTCCTATAATCCCAGTGAGCCAGGCAGACACCTAGAGAGGCTCCTCGTGGTGCTGGGGTATACTCACTTTGTCAGACCCTCCCTTCCCCTGTGTCCTCCTTCCCTCTTCCCCTCGTTTTGGTCCCACTACTGACCATCCAGGCCGGCTGTAGTCACAGGAGCCCCAAATGATGGCCATAAACCCCCACGCCTCCTCCTGTATAGAGTGTTCAAGAAAAGTCTGAGGTGAGTTAAACTTAAGAAAGCCTTTGAGCACAAAAGAGGTTCTAGAACCTAGCAGCATTCTGAACCAAAATAGTAGAATGCCCCACCCTACTAAATGTGCAAGTTACATTTATAGCCAGAGAAAAAGGAAGTGATATCCACAAGCAACCTGATTAGCTGGAGCCAGCATTTGCCGTCTATGGGCATGGTGTGAGCAGTTGGTAGTCTGTGCTTGGCTGAAGCTTGACCGCCATGATTGGCTGACACTCAGTTGCCTGGTTACGTGAGTATACTCTCAGGTTAGATTTCAATTTGTTCATACATTATTATGTATGGAGACTGCTTTGGGCAACACTTGATAACCCAAGCATAGAGCCATATTTAGGCCATACAACTTAGCATAAAAGAAGTATGAATTTGGCTTTGAGAGTTCTAGTCCCAGCACCTCTTCACCACCAGCAGAGAAGAGCTTCCTCTGAACAAGTCCAGCCACAATCTTACCAGGATTCACAGGTTATGACTGTCTGATCCGCCTATCTATACATCTGTAGCTGTGGGTGGGAGTGTGAGAGCCAGCATGAATCTCAATCATATTGGTCAATATATTGCAATTAATGAAGTGGGAGAACCTTGAGTGGGTCAATGACCCTGGCACCACTGCATGGGGGCAGATGACCTGACAGTTCAGGGATGACCCATGTAGCTATGAGAGAGGATCCTTATTTACAAGGTGGACCATCAAGCTCACCCACTGTTTAATCTTTTTTTTTTCCTGTTGCTATTAAAAACAAAACAAAAGCAAACACAAACAAAAAACCTGAGGCTGTGTAATAGATTAAAAAAAAAAAAAAAGCTTGGTTAGCTCAGTTTTAGAGGTTGACAGTCCAAACATGATGGTACAAATCCCCAGTCGAGTCACATCATGACAGATAGAATCATGGTTGGTGCACGTGAGAGAGGGAGAGATCACACAGTGAGACAAAGGGGCCAGTCTTGCTTTTTTTTTTTTTTTGTTACCAGGGATTGAACCCACGGGTGCTTAACCACTGAACCACATCCCCTTTTTCATATTTTCTTTAGAGACAGGGTCTCCCTGAGTTGCTTAGGGCTTTGCCAAGTTGTTGAGGCTGGCATTGAACTCACAATCCTGTTGCCTCAGCCTTCCAAGGCACTGAGATTATAGGTGTGCACCAATGCTCCCAGCAGTCTGGCTTTTTTTAATAACCACATCTCCTGAGAACTAACCATGTTAGGGTGTACACCTGGGGTGTAGACTCTTATATCACTAACTTAAGTCTATCTACGTTCTGCAGTTTATCTAATTTCTGCAGTTCATATTACATCATGAGTATATTGCTTATAGTTTTTTCATCCAACACACACACACTAATTAAAATATAATGAAGCCAGGTGCAGTGGTGCACACCTGTAATCCCAGCACTTGGAAGGCTGAGGCAGGAGAATCATGAGTTCACAGTCAGCCTCAGCAATAGCGAGGCACTTAGCAACTCAGTGAGACCCTGTCTCTAAGTAAAATACAAAAAAAAAAAGGGCTGGGGATGTGGCCTAGTGGTCAAATGCCCCTGAGTTCAATCCCCGGTACTACCAAAAATAAATAAATAAAAATAAATAAATAAAAAATATATATATAATCACCAGTCAATAATCCTATAATATTTCTGATACTCATATCACATACTGAGTACCCAGCTTCCAACACATAAATCTTTATAGGACACACTTATACCACAGCACCCACCCATAGGTTAAGCCAATGCAAAAAATGAGTCATGTGCTTTGGTATACACTAGACTCATACTGAATACTTTCTATTGTGTTGAAGAGTTCTATAAAAAATATAATTGATAAGGACCTTGAGAGTAGATTTCTAATTATGTCAATGCCAGTGAGGTGAAAATATTATTTGGAAATACTTGGTTAACAATATACTGTGGTCCACTTTAGGTCTACCTCTCCCCACAGGACTTTGATGACTCTTCCACCTTCCCCTCCCCACATTACAAGGATATTCTTGGGAGAAGGGGATCCTTCCCTGCTAGTAGTGATGTAGGACAGATGAGGCTGGACACCTAAGGAAGTAGCAGGAATCAGGGTTATTGGCTGCAAACATCCAGAGTGAGGTTTGTGCCTAAAAATTTTGCTAGACCACAAAATCAAAGGCCGAATGTTTTCTCTACTATTTGGATGCTAATTCACAATAAGGGGGGGGGCATTAGGGAAGAAGAGCCATACCTTAGATTAGGTATGGGAAAGTGAAGGGAGGGGAGGGAGGGGATGTGGGGATGGGAAAGAGAGTGGAATGAATGAAACAGACATTATTACTGTATGTATATATGTGACTACATGACCAATATTATTCTGCAACATGTACACTTTGAAAAATGAGAAATTATATCCCATCTATGTATATCACAGTGCATAAATGCATTCTACTGTCATGTATAACTAATAAAAATAAAATTTAAAAATTAAAAAAAATGTCTCTGGACCCCAAGTGTGGAAATTCTTGGAATTTAATACCCAGTCTTGGTGGGGTGGAGCTTGGAGGTTTACATTTTGCAGGAGTCTTCATAAAAGAATATATATTTTTGAGTTCACAGAAAGTGCTTTTTATCCTATTTTTTAGATTAGTAAGAGGTTTTACAAGTTTTGCTACAAAAGCAGAAGTAAAAACATCAGGTCTGGGGCTATGGCTGTAGCTCAGCAGTAGAGCGCTCATCTCACATGTGTGAGGCCCTGGGTTCAATCCTCAGCACCACATAAATAAAATAAAGGTATTGTGTCTACCTACAACTAAAAAAAATTAAACAAATAAACAAAAAACATCACGTCTATGACCAAACTTAGCTTTTGCAAGACAGAGCAAATTAGTCCTCACAAAAAATAGGAAGTCCTAACCACATTGAGTTTTATTTGGCAGAAATTTTTGCTGATATTCTATTAATAAGAGCAGTTATGGTGAGGGTCTCTGGAGAAGCTTGATTAAGATTCTTTGTTGGAGGAGGGGGTGCCATTAGAGTAGGACTCCAGGAACCCCAAGTTAAAAGACAAAGGCCAAGACTGTCAGTCAATTTGCATTTAATCATTTTACTTTGGGAAGAAAAATATATGTAGGCTCTCTGACTCACTCTCCAAAGTGGAATGTGGTTGAAATCTGTAAAGAAATGAACTATACATTTAAGGAGAGCAGGGGCTGCCTGGGGAGTTGAATCAATGTGGCTTAGTATTGCAGACATTAAAAAAAAAAAAAAAAAAAAAAAAACTTGGATTCTGTTTTTTCCAACGTTTTATTCTGAAAAGTTTCAGGTCTCCAAAAAACTGGATAACATTATACAATGAACATTCACATATCCATCATCAAAAATTCATCAATTGTTAATATTTTGCTATATCTGCTTTCTTTCCGTATGAAATACATATTTCTGAGACATTTGAAAGCAAATTGTAGCCATCAGAATTCTTTAAATGATTTAGAAGAACCTCTTAAAAACAGATATTTTTATAAGCCATAGCAAAATTGAATGATTTGGTAAATATTCTCCAATTTATACAAAGTTCCCCAATTATCTCACAAATCCCTAGCTTCTTCCCCGCCCCCCCCCCCCCCCCATTGGTCAACCCAGAGCTAGATCAAAGGTCAGTTGATGGATTAGTTGTGGTCGCCTTTTTTTTTTTTTTTTATAAATTATTTATTTACTTTAGTTGTACACAATACAATGCATTTATGTTTTTACATGGTGCTGAGGATCGAACCCGGGCCGCGCACGTGCGAGGTGAGCTCTCTGCCGCTGAGCCACATCTCCAGCCCCTGTGGTCGCCTTTTTCTGGACCAATTCCCTAGCTTTTTTGTATTTTTTTCTGGTAATGAAACTGGAGTTTTGAGATGAGACTCAATTCCCCGCTTTGCCAATTTCCTCTGGGTTCTTGTCTCACAAATTTTGAATAAAATCCATGGACAATCACAGAAGGGAAGAGTAAATGGAGCAGGATTTATTTATAATTTATTTTATTTTATATTTATGTGCTTTAGTTGTGCACAATGCGTTTATTTACGTGGTGCTGAGGATTGAACCCGGGCCGCGCACGTACTAGGCAAGCGCTCTACCACTGAGCCACAACCCGAGCCCCTTATTTTATTTTTGATGCTGGGGATTGAACCCAGGGCCTTATAGGCAGGATTTATTTAAGCAAGAAGATAAAGAACTCCCGCCATATGGGAGGGGGCCTGATTGCAGAAAAACCATTTTGGTGTGTTTAGGAGTTTATACACGATTCTGGGTTGAGCATGGAGCAAAAGCAACGTAAAATAGGTATTGAGAAAGGTATCCTGGCTACCATCTGGGTTCACTTCCATCCTCTTTGGAGTGACTTCCATTTGGGTTCACCCCCACCTTGTTTTCCACCTCTGGGACAAAGGATTTGCTGGAGGTGTTTCCAGGGGTGAGTCTTAAGATCTTTATTTATTTTTTTTGTACCAGGGATTGAACTCAGGGGCACTCAACCACTGGGCCACATCCCCAGCCCCCCCTTTTTTGTATTGTATTAAAGACAGGGTCTCACTGAGTTGCTAAGTGCCTCGCCATTGCTGAGGCTGGCTTTGAACTCGTGATCCTCCTGCCTCAGCCTCCCAAGCGCTGGGATTACAGGCATGCACCACCAGGCCCGGCTCAAGGGTCTGTTTTCTGACCGCCTCCATATTCCCTGGTGCACCTGGTCTGCCAGCCAGGGCCTGGCCTTCCAGGTGAGCTTCATCAGGACCCGCACCTCGCTCCCTCCCGGCCCCACCTCGCGCCTGCGCAGCGCAACCAACGGCTCCGGGGCAGGGTCGCGCGGCCGTCGCAGTTCGGCGGCCGCAGTTCGCGTGCTTCGTGGTGGCGGGCTGCCGGGTCGAGGAGCGGGGTCCGGGAGGCGCCTTCTGCTTCGGGTTGGGCCGGCGGGAGCGCGAGCAAACCACGGCGGACCCGCGGGGCCTGCGGACGGCGACCTCGGAGGCCGGCAGGTGAGGAGTGCGGGGCAGGCTTGGGCTGTGAGGGGGAGCGGACAGCCCACGCGGCGGTGGCCTGGACTCAGGTGAGCATGGCCCGGGGCGCCCCCTGCTGGCCGGGCGCGGCGGCCTGGGCCAGGGGCGGGCGCGCGCTCCTTAGTTCGTTGTCCCCACCGGTCCCTGTCGCACCCGTCAACTGACGGCTGCCCCCAGCCCGGCTCGGCTCCCGGCCCCTCGCGCGCGCTTTGTTGAAGCCGGGCGGGGGGCGGGGGCGGCCGCCTGCGGCAGCGCGGGCTGGGCAGCGTAGCTTGACCCGGGCCGGCTAGGGGGAGGGGCGTGGCGAGACCCCCGAGGGCGGCCCGCTCTGGGGATGCGGGCCTGCCCCGGCCGCCCCTCGAGGTCGGGGGTCGCGGCTGGCCGCTGGGGAACCTTCCGGGGGCTGCGTGCTCCGAAGACACCCCTGCCCGGTGCGTGTTGGCGGGGGGCGCGGTACCCCATCCTGCGTGACCGTGGGTGTGCGCGCAGGAATGCGCCCGGATGGCTGTGCGGTGCCGGGGACTGCGCAGCGCGCGGGGTCGCGGTCCTCGGCGGCTTCCTGCATGGATGGTGCGTTCTCAGCATCAGGGGGTTCGTATGAGCAATGGCTTCAGTCAGCGTGGTTTCACGCGCATCTCCAAGTTTGTTTACGCAATTGTTTTTCTATTGATTTGCTGCTTATAATTTGTGAATTGGGTTCCGGTTTGGGGGGAGGATTTCCCATCCATGTTGAAGTGTTTCTACCCTTGATAAAACGGTTGGTTTAGTTATCTAGCGTGTGCATCGAAAAGCAATACCAGGTAACGTTTAAGTGTTTTACAGGATTTCACTGTGTAACATGACTTGTGCCAAAGACGAGATCCATACCGAAAAGCGAATACCTCAGTAACTTTCTTATGTTCGAATTTTCTGGAAAGAACTCTAAGCAGTCTGAAAGGATTGATGGTGAGTACAGTAATTGCTTTCAGCATAGCTTTTGTTAGGCGGTGAATATTAAACTTAAACTTGGGGGTTTATACCTGGACATCTTGTGCACTCGTGAACACTCTTAGAAGTTGTGAAATTTTGGAAAGGTTAAGTGAAACAAGGAGGCTTCTGCCAGCCCCCCCCACGCCCCCTTTCAGCTTGAGTTAATGAGCAAACACCAAAAAATTGTAACTAGTAATTTACAAAACGTTCATTATCAGATTTGGTAATTACATATGAAGATTGCATAATACGTTTATGCCAAAATTGTGGGTAGTGGGTATTAGTTTCTTATGAGAAAGTGAAATTTATTTTTAATCTTTTAAGTAGTAGTTACCATGAAAAATGATTTTGGAATGGATCATGCAGAAAGGTCAGTGTATACTTTTAATTTATCTCCTTATGCTAATTAAAAGGAAAAAAAGCTATTTTCAACCATTTAGTAATTTCACTAGTAAATCCACCTTCAATGTCCAAGGTAGGTTGGTTTCCAGGACTCCCTCAGATATCAAAACCTGATGCTTAACTTTCTTAAGTCTAGTATTTATACGTAGTTTACACACATTGCAAATTTTCCATATATTTTAAATAACCTCTAGATTGCTTGTATAAAAAACTAATACAGGGCAAGTGCTATGTAAATAGTTTTATTAGGCAATAAGGACAAGAGGGAAAAGCCTGTACAGGTATAGTACAGACAACTATATTTTTTTTCCTCCAGATATTTTCTATTAGATAATTTGAATCCCTGGATGTGCGGATAATGGGAAAGCTGGACTGTCCTTTTGTTGATGTACAGATAATGCGAAAGCTGGGCTGTCCTTTTTTTAATTGTCAATTCAGAACAAATAACAGTATAAGAGATATCAATAACATTTTGGAACCTGTGTGGCTTAAGGTGGCATTCTTTGTGAAGCTAGTTCTCGCAGATGCTATAGGAAAAAGAAGGTTCCTTGATCAGTTGAGTTTGGGAAACACTGGTATATCCTTTACTTTTCTCTTGAGAGTCACAATTCATTTACCATATTGGAGACTCTGAGAAGTTCTGCCATGGTGTTTTCCATAGTAGGCCCCAGAACTCTTTGTTCCCAGTGGGATACTGTGAATACCAATGAAATCCAGTAAAGGGATGTTCCCTGGAACAGCCATTGTGAAATGGGGGTCATGGTTATTATCCAAGAACAAATTTACAATAGTTTAAAGATCTTCATTGGCTTTGTGATTTTAGAATCTGGCAACACTTCATTCTGTAGAATAGAACGTGTTCCATTAAGGTGAGCGGAAGAAGCTGGTTTTCTTTTATTTTACTGGGTCTGTTTCTCACTGTGTTGCCCTGGCTGGTCTGGAACTCCCAGTCCCAAGTGATACTCTGGGACCTCAGCCACACTGCATTGGGTTTATAGGCAGAATAGGGCTGAACATAGTAGAAGCAAGGAAGAGTGGATTGGTCTGGTTGCTTCAAAGTTACTTTCCTTATAAGGCCAGTTCAGGGAAGAAAACAATAGAGAAATAACTGATTGGTTAACACCAGATTTCTTCAAGGTTACTATTTTGCCAGGTTTAAAGCAGAGGGAAATTCATTGTCATTGGGTTTAAAACTAGCCTGTTGGGGAAATTTAGCTCACTCTCCTGATTTCTATGAAGGTCAGATAATAACTCAGTTTTTAGTTTGATTAACCTTTATAGAATGGTTCCATTTTTAATTTTTTTGCTGGTCTGTTGTGGCCTAGGGGCAGAAGCCTACTCAAAAACAATGGACTCCTGTAGTTTTTTATTTAACAGTGTCATTACACTGTAGCTAGATAATGGTTTCTCCTCCCTTTCTTGTGAACTGTGAAGCCATAATGATGAGGTTTGTGCTTACCTCTCAATCTTGTGGGTAGTATCTTAAACATGGGCCTTACATTGATTGGAAAGTTATGGGTTTTTTTGGTTTTTTTTGTTACTGGGAATTCCAGAGGTACTTTCCCACAGAGCTACATCCCCAGGGCCCCCCGCCCTCCCCCACCCCTTTTTAAGGCAGGGTGTCACTAAGTTGCTTAGGGTCATGCTAAATTGCTGAGGCTGGCTTTGAACTGGCAATCCTCCTGCCTCAGCCTCTTGAGCTGCTGGGATTACAGGCATGCACCATCCATTGTCAGTTACTGGTCTTTAGCTGGAGGAAGTTTAATTATAGTGTTTTTACTTTTCAGTAGCTAACCTGATTGCACACTCTTTTATATCTTCTTAATTGTTACCATTTTTTTTTTTTTTTTAACGTCTTACTGGTCCATGGTAGTTCAGAAAAGTGGGTTTCATGGTGGCATATTTGTACATGCATGTGCCCTGATATATGAACAGTTTTCACTCCTCACAATCACCCTTTACTCTCAGGTCCTCCCTCCCTCTGATCCTTTTCCTCTACCCTAATAGTCTACCTTCTCCTTTCCTGGTGATGTCTTTTTTCCCCTGTAGCTTCCACATACATATCACAGAAAACATTCAATACTTGTCTTTGAGTCTCCCTTATTTCACTAAATGTGATGTTCTTTAGGTTCATCCACATTGTTGTAAATGACAGGATTTTTTTTCCTTTCTTTGGTTGAATAACAATCCCATTATGTATGTGTACCACATTTTCTTTGTCCACTCATTTGATGAAGGACACCTAGGCAATTCTGAATTGTGTTGGGATGAACATGGATACACAGCTATCACTAAAGTATGCTGATTAAATGGATAAGTACTGAGGAGTGGTACAGTTGGTCATATGGTAGCTCTATTTTTATTTGAGGAACCACTGTACTGATTTACATTAAGAAATCCGCCCCCCCCCCCCGCTCACTTATAGTTATTTGTATACCTGATGATTGCATTCTGGCTGGAGTTACATGGAATGTCAGTGTAGGTAGGTCTGGTGTCCTGTCTCTACCACTGCTACCTCCTCAGCCCCCACTTTTTTTTTTTTTTTTTTTTTTTTTTTTTTAGTAGTAGATGGACCCAGTGCCTTTATTTTATCCATTTATGTGGTGCTGAGAATCAAACCCAGTGCCTCACACATGCTAGGCAAGTGCTCTACCACTGAGCTACAAACCCAGCCTTCTCAGTCCTTTTTAAATTTTTGAAACAGGACCTTCCTAAATTGCTGGCCTTGCATTTGTGGTCCTCCTGCTTCAGCCTCCCCAGTCACTGGGATTATAGACTTGCACTACATACCAGCTCAGTGTAGCTTTGATTTGCGTTTCCCTGATTTAACTAAAGGTATTGAATATTTTTTCAAGTAATTGTTGTTGAGAAGTGTGTGTTTAGTTCATTTTGCCCATTTATTGAATAGGTTATTAGTTATTTTTTTGGTGTTGAGCTTTTTGAGTTCTTTATATATTCTGGATAATAATCCTCTGAAGAGTAGCTGGCAAAGACTTTCTCTTATTCTGTAGGCTGTCTCTTTAAGCTGTTAGTTGTTTAGTATCTTTTTAAAAAGTATGTTAGAAATAACTGAAAAGGCTGGGTGCCAAGATGCACGCCTGTAATCCCAGCATTTGGGAGACTGAGACAGGACGATCCAGGGTTCAAAGCCAGCCTCAGCAAGGGTGAGGCACTTAGCAACTCAGTGAGACCCTGTCTCTAATAAAATACAAAAAAGGGTGGGGATGTGGCCCAGTAGTGGTTGAGTGCACCTGAGTTCAATACCTGGTACCACAAAAAAAGAAAAAAATAAAATAGAAATACATGAAAAGAATACTATTTCTGGAGTAGTTTGTGGCTTATTTAGAAGTTAAAAATAAAGCTTGCAGGCTTTTCTTTTGGTATAACTTG
Organism: Tamias sibiricus; assembly: GCA_025594165.1. Classification (NCBI taxonomy): domain Eukaryota; kingdom Metazoa; phylum Chordata; class Mammalia; order Rodentia; family Sciuridae; genus Tamias; species Tamias sibiricus. The sequence continues at coordinate 73,799,235 of CM046671.1, forward strand.
TTAGAGACCTCAATTTGCTGAGGAGTATATAAATATTTATATTTATTAGATATTTAATTAAATGTGTTTTCTTTCTCTTTTCCTGAATGAGAAATTGGAGGAAGAGAATTTTGCTCAGTTGTTTGGTAGAGTTTGGAAGACATGGTATTATGAAAAGAACATAGAGGCTCTAGAGTTGATTATTCACGTCAGGACCCTCTGGGTTGAAATCAAGCTCCACTGTTTACTGGTCCAAAGCCACATAGCTGATTGATCACATAACCTTTTTAAAATTCAATTTCTTAGTTGCAAACTGAGATGAAACCTGTCCTGTGAGGACTATTACGATAATTAAATGAAAGGAATTCAATAGAGTTCTCAGTATAGTTCCTGAAATACAATCACTGGCTCTAGTAAACATTGATTTCCTTCCCCTTTCCAGTTTTGAGGGCCCAAGTGGTAGATGTAGAGTGCCTTACCTAGCAAGTGCGAGACCCTGAGTTCAGTCCCCAGCCCCTGAAAAAAAATAAAATTGAGGCCGGGCGCGGTGGCGCACGCCTGTAATCCCAGCACTTTGGGAGGCTGAGGCAGGAGGATCGCGAGTTCAAAGCCAGCCTCAGCAATGGCAAGGCACTTGGCAACTCAGTGAGACCCTGTCTCTAAATAAAGTACAAAAAAAGTGCTGAGGATGTGAGCCAGTGGTCGAGTGCCCCTGAGTTCAATCCCTGGTACCACAAAAAAAAAAAAAAAAAAAAAAAAAAAATTGACCCAACTTTGAAGTACTTGTTAGTATTCT